>PVJC01008865.1:0-47335 GCA_004026665.1 Murina feae | reverse complement strand
CCTTGGAGGGGCATTGGGGAGCGGGAAAGAGGCAGCAGGGGGTCAGTGGCCTGCTTGGTGGGCTTCCCAGGCCCCTTGCAGGGCACCAGGAAGTGGGAAAGCAAGGTGGCGGGCCGCGGAGTAGGAAAGAGGTGGCAGGAGGTCGGCGGCCTGCTTGGTGGGCTTCCCAGGCCCTTTGCGGGGCAT
Organism: Murina feae; assembly: GCA_004026665.1. Taxonomy (NCBI): domain Eukaryota; kingdom Metazoa; phylum Chordata; class Mammalia; order Chiroptera; family Vespertilionidae; genus Murina; species Murina feae. Next base: position 47,149 of record PVJC01008865.1, on the reverse strand, counting down.
CGGGGAGCGGGTAAGAGGTGGCAGGGGGTCAGGGCCTGCTTGGCAGCTGTCCAGGCCCTTGGAGGGGCATCGGGGACCGGGAAAGACACAGCAGGGGGTCAGTGGCCTGTTTGGTGGGCTTCCCAGGCCCCTTTGCGGGGCACCCGGGAGCGGGAAAGCAAGGCTGCAGGGGCCGGGGTCCTGCTTGACAGCTCCCCAGACCCCTTGGCGGCACCGGGAAGTGGGAAAGGAAGGCAGCAGGGGACGGGTGAGTGAGAAAGAGTTGGTGGCCTGCTTGGCAGCTTCCCAGGTCCCTTCCGGGGATCAGGGAGCAGGAAAAGGCTGGCCTGACCACAAGGCAGGGTTTTCCCTGCTTTCTGGTGGCTGGAGGAAGATGGGCAGTAGGCAAGCTTGGGAGGCAGGCAGCACCCAGCCCTGGCCACAGCTCAAAAAAGAGAACAACATACAGGGGAGGGCAAGAGTCTGAGAGATCAACATAGAGGGGGTGCCTGCTCCAAGCCTTGTTGGTGTGCCTGGGGGCAGGCCCCCAGCAGGTAGACACACACAGGAGGACTGCTCAGAGCCTCAGATGCGGCTGGGGGCAGGTCCCCAGTGGTGACACACACACATACAAAAGGCGCCTGGCAGACTGGGGCCATCATAGGACATCCACTGAGGGGTCCCAGACTGTGAGAGGGCACAGGCTGGGCTGAGGGACTCCCTCCACCCCGAGTGCACAGATTTTTGTGCACCGGGCCCCTAGTTATAAAATAAGAGTAAACAATTATAAGTCTTAATTTTCAAGGTTAAGAAGTGAGAAATTTTACTTTGTTAAAAGCAATCAATAGCTTATTTGGTAACTGTGTAACTACCAAACTAATATTTGCCAGTTCAGTTTCATGAAGAATAGCAGGTTATTTAAATCCATGCTGTGTTTATTTGTACATAGTCATTCTTAATGAAAATATGGTTGTTTTACTTATCTGGGTAAAATTTAATTTTAAATACTCCAATCTTCCCTAAATACACAATATTGATAAATAAGCAGGAATTTCTAATATCTTCTGTTAAGAGCCTTTTATATCATAGATATGAAAAATGCTTAGTAATTAAATGAAATCGCTGACAAAAATGATTAGCAGAACGGAAGTATATTAGGAGAAGCTAGTCCTGGAAAAGGTGCAGCTGGGCCTCCAGGAGCAGGCCAGTGTCTAGAGTTTCCTTTCCATGTTACAGTCAAGAGGAGCTCAGCATCCAAGCTAATTAAAGTCTATTAGTCCAGGTGTGGAGGGCCCCATGGCCATAAGCCACGTGGGTAACGGGGATGTGCTCCCCAGCCACAGGAAGGTGAGTCATCCTTTGTGCGCTCAGCAGGAAGAGAAGGGAAGGGAGCATGTGCTTTTTTTGTAGACATGCTTGCCTCACTGCCTTGTGATTGGTTATCTGCATGCTGTCTGTCTCAATAATATCCATACATTTTCATGTCCATGCCTGTTGCACGCACCCTGCCTTCCTCGCCTAACTGGGGTGTGTTAGTAATCCTGCCTAATTGGGTGCTTGGGTTTTAGTTTCCCCTCCTGTGGTGCCCTCCGCCCCCAACCCCTACTCTCTACCTAGCTTCCGTCTCCTCAGTTTGATTTTGCAATATAATTTGATAATATAAAATTTATTCTGTTCCAAGTCACACCAGAACTTCGTCACTCCAACATCACCCTTCTGTCATGCGCAATATGGCAGGCACTATCATGTGATGTGGGATTACAGTTTTTATTTTGTTACTAATATTGTTACTTCTTTTTCACCTAAATATGCTTTGAGACAAAAAGACCCTTGAAGTTGGGGACTATTTTGTTACTTTTGTATCTGTCCCAATATCTGGTCACAAGCATGCATAAACTGAATTATTTTTTCAGAACTTGTTGGACCAGATTTTTCAGTTGTGACAGTACATTCCATGCAGATGGCTTTATCTGCCATGTTGTAGCAAGTTTTTATTATAATCCTCAGTCTGATGGCATTTTTCCCCCCTAAACACTGATATGGCATCATGACCCCGTCCTGAGAGTATGTTGGGGCATTGCCACCTTGATATTAGCAGTCTGAACAATGCTACCTCTAGTTCCTTTCCCTTTGTTGAACTATTAGATCAGCTGTGTTAATAGTTTTGAGGAATCTCCCTGCCCAGTTTGGCTCAGTGGATAGAGCTTTGGCCTGCTGACTGAAGGGTCCCAGGTTTGATTCTGGTCAAGGGCATGTACCTTGGTTGTGGGCACATACCCAGTAGGGACTGTGCAACAGGCAGCTGATCGATGTTTCTAACTCTCTATCCCTCTCCCAACTTCTCTATAAAAAGTCAATAAAATATATTTGAAAAAAATAGTTTTGAGGAATAAGGAACCTTCTGATTTCTTGTTCGCTTAGATAAAAGCAAAGGATTCTTCTTGCTTTAAGATAACATGGCGTTCGCATATTTCACTTTACATATACTGAGTTTTACACAAAGTAGCACTAGGCAAAAAGTATTCACCTGACTATTTATACCAGAGCTTTCTGCTAACAAAATATGCCTTTTTCTGAGTATCAGACTAATAAGTCAGTCATAATAATATGAAACTTACCAGATTATTATTAAAACTGAGACGTTACAACTAATCCAGATGGTTTTTGTTCTCTTAAGAGCATATTCAGTTTTCAGGGACAGCATGAAATTCCCTTCCATGTTTAACATAATTTAGTACAACTCACTGACAGTGACAGACCTGTAATAAAGCCAAAATAACATTAAGAATTATTCCTGCCCTAAGCAGTTTGGTGCAGTGGATAGAGTGTCGATCTGCAGACTGAAGGGCCCCAGGATTGATTCTGGTCAAGGGCATGTACCTTGGTTGCGAGCACATCCCCAGTGGGAGGTGTGCAGGAGGCAGCTGATCGATGTTTCTCTCTCATTGATGTTTCTAACTCTCCATTCCTCTCCTTTTCTCTCTGTAAAAAAATCAATAAAATATATTTTAAAAAAAGAATTATTCCTAACTTCATTATTAATAATGTGCTTTCTCCAATGGGATCTAAAAAAAGGAAATGCAAGGCTTGTGAACAGCAAAAAAAAGTAGTGTCATACTGATACAAAAGATTCATTCATGGTCATGTGAGAAAAACAATGCTAATAATTTCATATAAAACTGCTTATTTTTTATTCTTCAATTTTTCCAATAATTCTTAAATTTAAAAATAAAATTAATTTTGGTTAATTTTGAATAACTATAAATTCTATCTAAATATGTATTTACCTATGATTTTGTTTGTCTATTATCATGAAAGATTAAAAGAAAAATAGAGTTCCAGTGATTGGGACAAATTAACCCTCCCCCATGCCTCATTTCCTTATTTGTAGATTATTAATATTATCTTCAACTACCAAGATCAATAATTTATTTGTTAAGCAGTTTAAAACCACGCGAAAGTGTTGTACCATTTGAAGGCTTTATTAAGTTTATTGACAGTAGATTATTGTCGGGAAACATATTTCATTTTTGGATGCCTAGATTTATGACAGATTTAGTTACAAGGGAAATGAATTTGATGGATAACACAGGAGGTTTGAGCTGTGTGAAAAAAAATCACAATTTTTCATAACATGACTGTCTCACATTGAACTATCTGCTTCCTTGATACCCAAGGTGGAAGCAAATATTTTATTAGAAATCAAATCCAGTTCAGATGATAAAAAGCCCATATCCTATCACTGACTGAAGAACAAACTCAAAGATCTTCTTTTAAATTAATAAAATATATCAGCTTATGTATTATAATGCAGGGTCCAAGAGTAAGAGAGGACCCAGCCATCCGCCTTCTTAACCTCGCTCCTTTATTGAAGTCATCTGGTGCCAGTGTTGATCTGATATGAAAATGCTTTGTGCTCTATGACACAGGTTTTATTTTTTTATGATCTTATTCTTATTCATTTCCTTTCCTTTCTTTCTTTTTACCCAGCATAGAAATAGTCAGCATTTATATGTTTTGCACTTTAGAATAGCATTTACCTTTATGGGTCAGCTCTGTTCTGTTTCTGTTGGAACATGGACTCTATTAGAAGGGAGAGGGAGGGACAGGGGGTCATAGGGAAGTGTAGAGAGGGAGAAGAGGAATGTTTAGTTCTCCTGTTCCTTTCGTGTGCCTCTGTCCTTAGGAGTCATCACAAGCCATTCCAGTAAACTCTGTTACCCACAACTTCTCTTCCAGTTTCTGCTCATTTCTCTTCTCCATCTCCTTTTCCTGGCAGCGTTATTAATGCTCTGGGCTTCCCTCTCAAGAGACCCTCCACTACTTTCTCAACCATACGAAATACAATCATGCTGCCATTCAAGTCAGACACCAAGGTTTGATTTGATGCTCAGAAAATAGCTATCCTTTCCACCCGGACTCCTAATATGGGAATCCCTTTACAAACATCCCCCTTCTCAACGTAACCCTTTATGTGAGAAGGCAAAATCAACCCTTTACCCTTTGCATGACACCTATGAACTGCTCCTTTATGTGTACATTCCACTGGGGTTGTCAGCATTTCTGTTTGTATTTTTTCAGCTCCTTTACTGACCTCCCTCACATGTAACAGTAATTTCCCCTTGCCCTCTTTTTCTTGTGTCATCTCTTCTCCTGTCCTTCACATCCCCAGGATAGGAAGAGCATTTGAGTCTAGTCCTGAAGAGTTGAAGAGTAATTTTAAAGTATTGTGTATTATTGATTTTGGAGGGGGCTAAAGATTTGAAGAGCATATTTCAGTGTTTTAAGCTTTAAACATTAACTGCAGTTGAGATCTGACAGGTATGTGACATGTTCTTTTCACAATATTCAATTTATCAATTTATCAATTGAGGTAATGATAACATGTCTCAATGCTGAATTGTTCAGGTGTCTCTTGACCCTTGCAAGGATGAAGGGAGTAGCTGCAGGTGTCCCTTTTGTATCTTTACTTTGGTCTCTGACCACTTTTACCTAACAGGTCAAGTTGGTATTACATTGGTCAAATAATTTGGAAAAAAATTGTTCGAGTTATTATTACTCACACACACAAATCTGTCTCTATATGTATACATGTATTTTTAATCTTTATTTTCATCTATCTAATCTGTGATGTAGTTTTTCAATGGAAAAGAAAAGATAAGGTAACAGCTTTATTTTAAACTATACTTAGTCTAATCCAAAGGAATCCTGGTATTCGTTGGACAAAGATGAAAATCTCCTAAAATTTAAGAGGGAATGATCATTTGCTTTAAGATCAATTCATGGGTTATGACCCACCTTTCAAATCAACTATGCTGTTTGTTCAATAAAGAGCAAATTTAATGTATGGAATGTCCAAAAGCTATATGCTTTCACTGATTCTCTTCCAAAATCATCACTGAATTTACATGTTCCAAGATGAAAGAAAAACAAACTTATCAGGGTTGAATCTTTAAAATAATTTTATAACTATATTTTTTTATACTCGGAAAAATAGTATAGTCATACATTTGCTTGATTACTATAGTTTTTTTAAAATCAGATTTTATGGCAAGCAGTGTAGGAGAGATTTCTTAATCCCCAAAATGGTAACATATTTCTGTTTTTAAATATATGTGGCCTGGTACAAACCAAGTGGCCACAATCAGTATGCACTTCTTGTAGAATGGAAACATAAGTGACATTTTGAAATATTTTAATTGCATGTTCAGAGTGCTAGTGGATATGCCAAAGTGAGAATAAGATCCTGAAACTAATTAATGTGGCTTCATTTATCAAGAGCACTAGGGCTGATATAAATACTAATAATAGCATTGTAACAGTATATTTCCGTTTCTCTATTGATAGTGCTGTCAGAGTGCCCACACCACTCAACCAAAGAAAACCTTTGTGTGGATTTAACAAAAATCTTACCCATTGCTCTGCAGTGAATTCATGAGACTGCCTGTGCTAAGGCTTCTTACACTAGTCAGTAATCCTCTGTCTCCAGTATCTGTAGTTCTGACATTGATGCCCTTGGGGAGGGGGGGAGTGTTTATTATTTACTGAGCTGGGAGATTAATGGAACCAAAAAGACATGCTCTCAGTTTAAGCACATTAATTAATAAAAATATGTAAAATACAAAAACTAATCATGTGACAATTCTGTGAGGGAAGTAAAGATGAGCTGAGGGGTATGCAGGGGTTAGTTTTAATATAAAATATAGTAGTCATAGCTAGAGGCTACATGGAAACAGAAAGGGCTTCAAAAGGCATCCTTGGAACAAGGCCAACCTTCGGTTCTCACTTTTAAACGTGTGGAAATCTTATTGCAAGTGAAATGCGTGTCTACCACTGTTATTGGGAGAACAATTGAATGAGCACTGGGTTAGAAATTCAATATATGATCTTGAATCTTCCATTTCTCGTTAATGTGTTTTTTTAATCCAGTTTTATTTAGTTTGGTCATATGTAAACATAAGGTAATTGGACTCACTAACTTTATAGGACTTTCCATCTAACTCTAAAGGGCTGTGATTCTGTGATCATTAGTTTAAGATAATGAATGCCTCAAAGAAAAAAATAAAGTGAGAGCAGAACTTAACAGTTGGAATTATATATCCAAGAGAAAAATTCTGTCAACATATAATTTCAAAAATTATTTGTGGGTTCTTATGAGTCACCTGTAAAGGCAACCAGTTTACTATTTTCTATGGCAATGAAATTTCAAGGTCAACTACAAAGACATCTCTCTCCACAGGCAATAAAATGATCCAAGTAGAATGTGGCATGCTGAATCCAAACAAAACACTCATCTTAGAGAAAGAAAGTCAGCCAAGATGAATGCAAACCTGTGTGAAGAAAAATCTCCCTCATTTGTGGCAAAAGCCTAGATTAGTAGCTCCATTAAAGGAAGGACATATTCATACATTGTTTTGTATGTCCTCTTGCCGGCAAGTTTCATTAGTCTTTGCTTTGAGCCCCAAGTTTAGCTAATTACATATGGAATTTATATTTGGATTCCTTTTCAGTAAGTATTATAGATTATCATCTTCATTATTTCAACAAATATTATTCTATATTAGTTTGGCTGTCAAACAGGACTTGAACTTCAGATATTTTAGCATGTAAAAATTGAAAGAAGGTGGCATAGGAAAGAAAATGCCTTGGGTTTTAGTGAAGACTAAGCAACCAACTTACTAGCTTTGTGATCTTGGACAATTTACCTAGTCTGTCTGACATTCAGTATGCCCATTTGAAAAATTACTAAAATCTTTAACTGCCTGAGCTGTGTTAGCTTGAGAAAGAAAATAAATGCACATAAAGCGTGAATCATAGTGCCTGTCATAGAGTAGAGCTTTATTAATTCTTAGGTTATTTTACTCATCCTCATATTGGAACGATTCTAATTCTTAGAATTTGTGAACCTGGAATTGACAAAACTGGCTTTGCTACAGGATGTGTGACCTCTAGCAAATGATTGTCCTGTGCTGTCCCATGTCCTTTTCTGTAAAAGGAAGATTTGCACTATAGAATCTTAGATTCTTCAGAACTTTATCATCTAATTTTATTTCTTCTGATCTATTTAGTTTTAAAAGAACAACAACAACAAAATAGATGTACTACCATTTCCTGATTCTGCAACAAACTACAGCAGTTTTCTAAGCAAATTTTTTAAAAAATATATTTTATTGATTTTTTTTTTTTTTACAGAGAGGAAGGGAGAGAGACAGAGAGTTAGAAACATCAATCAGCTGCCTCCTGCACACACCCCCACTGGGGATGTGCCTGCAACCCAGGCACATGCCCCTGACCGGAATCGAACCCGGGACCTTTCACTCTCCAGGCTGTCGCTCTATCCACTGAGCCAAAACAGTTAGGGCTAAGCAAATTTTTAAAATCCAAGATATACTAATTATTGTGGCCTTCTTAAAGCAAAGCCTGTGTAAGAATCATTTCGACTGTAATACTTAGGGCACTTGAGATTTTATTCATTTATTTTCTTAACAAAAAGAAAGACTTTATCCACATCTTGAATTCTTATTTAAAAATTGAAATTTTCCTTCTACTATTAATACTTTCTATTGAGTCATAGACATATAAATTCTAGTGTTTTTGACTCACAGTTGATTTTTCCTTATCTTCTAAATAATAGCTACTGATTACATTATTATTCAGATCTCTGTCCTGTCTTTCTAAAAGGTCACTCTTACTTAGTCTTTTTAAAAAATTAAGTTCTTACATTCCTGAGAATAGCATTATTATTATTTCCCATGAAGATGGTTTATAGCTATAAGGAGCATTCTTAAAACATACAAATAAAATATCATCCTCACTTTAGATCATTAGATTATTCACTGTTATATAGATGTTGTAACAAATCCTCAAAGCAAAACTTATGAGATATGTATAAAAAATCTCCTTTCACTTGTCCCCTGTCAAAAAAACTGACTGTATAATATTATTGTGAAGAATTAGTTGAACAATGACAAAGGTGATCCTTGTAAAATTTAATTATTTTACCTAAAATTTAATATTATTCTAATATAGTCAGTGTGCACTTGAAAGTAACTTTGTCCTTGGGCAAAGAAATCTATAATGCATTATGCTATTTCACACCTACGTGGAATTACAGTTTTACAGGCTGTAGATTAGAGAGATTGACCCTTTCCTCAGCCCATTCCTTTAAGATTCTATTTTATGACGAAAAAACATCTCATCAACATTATATTTCTACTATTCTCCAAAATCTTCTTTTCCAACTCACAGGGAAAAGCAAAAAAATAAAAAAATAAAATAACAACAGTCACAAGATTTATTCCAAGGATAAGAATTCTTTCATTATTAAATGAATGTAACACTCATCATTTTGCCCGCTTACCGTATCTAAATATCATATAATTAACTTACAGCTCACTAAAAGTTAGAAGAAGGTAATAAACTATATACATTTTGCATAAAGTATCTACATGAAAATGCTTTCTTTTTCTTATTTATTTATACCTGGTATGTCTCTTCTATAAAGGCACCTGGCCAAAGCCTCAAATGCTTCCAAATGTAGATGTTAAATTAGTTTCTTGAACTCACTTGGTAGCTATAAAATATCATGAATATTATTTACAGTATACCTGGCAAATCTTGTCAGTATTTCTCAAATTTTGTTATACAGTTTTAAATAATGAGAAAGGCCCGTGAAACAGCATTTTCTCTCCTTTTCAGATAAAATATAATATTAAAAGGAAAAATGCATTTGAATACATTTAATTCTATTTTTTGACATATCTCAAAGCATGGTAATACCATAGCAATATGTTTTAGTTTAAAAATTAGTTAGATTATGAAACAATAAAATAAAACAGGAGAGTGCAGTTATATACTTATAGCCTAGGAAATATTCTCATATTAAGCAATTTAGGAATGCATGCTAGGAAAGGATATAATGCACCCTAGGTTTTTTAGGTGATAATTAAATTTTAGGAAGGACATTATATTACAAATGGCGGTCATTCACTAGGTCACTGTTAGGGTGAGAATAAGCTAAGACTGGAATGTAAATTATTTTAAAGGCTAAATTGGCTTTTATAAAAACACTATCCTGTGGAAAGCATACAGACGCAGGTTGCATAAAAATACCCATTCACAAAAATTGTGTGTTCCTCCCACACATCATTAAATCACTTCATTAGAAAGGAATAATCAAACATTAGCTGTTGTAATAAGCAGATGGAACCCTCATGATAATAGCATATAATGAAAAATGAGGAATATGTGTGTGTTTTTGGAAATCACACTATTTTGTCATATTTATGTCCACAGTATATCAAAGCTGCGCCATTTTCCTAGATGGTGAAATAATTAGACTTGGGATATTGAACTATGTTAGATAATAGATATATGATAGATAGATAGATAGATAGATAGATAGATAGATAGATAGATAGATTTATCACCTACATACTCTGAATTATGAAGAGTTGTAAACACTATAGTCTGAAATTAATTTAAACAGAATTCTCAGAATATGAGAAACCCAACATTTTCCATATGCACTGTCATATTCCATTCTTTTTCTAATATTCATGTGTCATTAGCATGTAGTGCACAGGCCTTGGAATTTTTTGAAAAGAAATAGAAATATATTTAATTTTGATATTTGTGAACTATTTATCATTTAATTTACCACCAAGGCCTAGTTCGTTTTGTGTAAGACACTAAATGAATATAAATCCCATCTCTTTTACTTTTGCTATGCAAATATTTTTACTTTGATGTTGAAGCAATGCAAATTGAAGTTTGCAACATGAACTGCTAATGCTAATTTGATTACTTCTGTATTAGTGCTGAAAGCTACAAAAATAGCAAAAGATTGTTTTAAAAAATGGAACTGGGAATGGAAGAACTCTCTCTCTGCAGGCCCTCTGCAATGATGGCAGTATTAATGCATGTCCATTGGTGCTGGATGGTCTCAAACAGCAACGAATGCCATTTTTAAAGCAAATGATTGGGGGTTTTTAGAAAACCTGACACTTTGATTTTTTAAAAATGAGTTCATCAGAAACTCCTCACTTTACTTTTTAATAGCCCAGCGAGTTCAAATCTATTAAAGTGTTTATTGCAGACCATAAGTCATAATTTATTTGTAGTAAAGATGTTTATCTAATATAGTATAGATAAGGTGCCTGAATTGCGAATTCAATACTTTTTGGATAGAAATGAATCAGGCTTTTTAAAATAAAACAATGAACTGAGTGTATATTTTTTAAATATTAAATTGATTCATGTGATAAATTTGAGATTTTTAATGATCTGTAATAAAAGAAATGATATAAGTATCTGGTTGAAACTCTAGCTAAGATAACTATGCCTAAAAACAGTGGGAAAACAATTTCCTCCCTCTTTTTAAAATAGTAATTGAAAATGGTATCTCACCAAGTTGAAAAAATATCTATAGATTACCTGTAGGCTATCCCACTGGTGGTACCGCAGTAATGCCTGCCACCTGCAGGGTGCCTGCAGCGTGCATGTTGCTTGTCTACCCATGAAATGTCTGTGTAGTGTGTGTCTGTAAGTTGATTATGCCTGAAAGTCTCTATGCTCATTAACCTTTTACAGGTGCCGCACCGTTCCAAGGAACTGCAGGTACTAAGAGAATGGGCAGTACTAATAAAAGCAAGGCACGGCACACTTGTAAGCTCCAACCTCTTCTCATGGCGACTCCAGACCATGATTTGGAGGTTACTCAGGAATGAGATATTTGTGACCAAGCTAAGGAAGTAATACCGGAGTGTAGCTAAGGACTGAGTGAGCACCATGTTGTATATTTCCAACACATTACTGATCATCTGACCCCCCAAAAAAATTTGATGTAAAAAGAGAGAGGGAGGGAGTTTAGAGATTTTCCTCAAGATGTGACTAAAAAAATGTTTTAGAATGTAGGCACATAATATCGATTTTTTTAAAGATTCCAAATAATGTATGTGGTATATGAAAATATAATGTAGAGATGAAAGAAGTTAGAATGTTGATGAATAAAGAATAATAGGCTCATGGATCATAAATAAAAGTAATTTCCCTAAGGATTAAACATTTAATTCTTTTGGACTGATTCTTTTTATAATTATAAAAGAACTAGAGACTCAGTGCATGAAAATTCATGCACTGGAGCGGGGTCCCTCAGCCTGGCCTCTCACTGTCTGGAAGTCCTCAGGGGTGGGAGGCGACCTGGCAATGGGGGGAAGGCAACGCCCTCATCATACTTCTGCTGCTGCCACTGCTGGCAGCACAAGCCTTGGTGGGCCCTGGGCAGCTGGGCACCCAACATCCATTGTGAGGGTCAATTAGCATATTCCCTTTTTATTTGATAGGATTTTTATGTAATGAGTCAAATAACATCAAGCATTCATCATTCTATATTTGTGGAAGTTTATAACTTGTGTATATAGGGAGGAAAATGTACAGTGATAGCCTCAAAAAAGTGGGCAATATTTACATATATACAGGGTGGAGCAAAGTTATATTTAGTTGTTCATATGAAAAATAATGCAATAATTAATAAATAATAATATAAGAATTAACCACTTTGTGTACTCACAAGTGTAAACCTATTTTTGCCAACCCTGTATATCTATATCTATATCTATATCTATATCTATATCTATATCTATATCTATATCTATATCTATATCTATCTTATCTATATCTATATTTATATCTATATCTATATCTATCTATCTAATCTATATACTATAGAAATTTTTTTAACATGATAATTAGAATAGAGAGAATTATTTTCCAAAATGCTATAGTTTTGCCATAAATATTCTTAACCTGTACATATGAAGAAAAACATGTTTCACTCTTTCTAATTAACACTTTAAAAAATTTAATTTCCTTTTTTCAAAATAGTCACAAGTTGTTTTTCCACCAATGTGTTCTTTTATATACAATAAAATGTTTTAAAAGAATTTAAGTCAATCTACCTTGCTGAAAGCCTTATTAAATTAATATTAAATAGACTTAAGCAACCCACTTACAAAATTCAACAACCTTATTAGAGTTGGTGCATGCTATTGGGATTATGAAACTCATTCGTGCTATTAAAAATAATGATGCCACTGATACTGGTCTTTATCCTGGAAACCATTATCAAGGGCTGAAAATGACACAATGCATGCATGAGCCCACTCTGCTTAATGGGTTCACAATCTAAACTTCCATCTTGCTCAACCTCTCATTTAAAATATGCAAACCCTTTTATAAGTCACTTATGGAAATGGTTAAGTCTAATAACACCATACCCTTTTTGTTGTTCATAATGGGTGCCGGATAATTATCTAAAATTCTTTACATGTATAATGAAGAAAATTGGGGTTGGTTAAAGTAAGGGAAGAAGGCATTCTATGCTCCTCACTTTTAAAAAGGAGATTTTGTAGCTGGAAACACTTCTTGCTTTGCTCATCTTCATCTCTTTCTTCTCTTTCACTCTTTCTTTCCATTCAAATGTCATAGATTTCAAAAATAAACCCCGTCTGTTTTAAAACACTTCCTCTTCCAATGTAATCTAGCAGTATAATCCAGAAGTACTCAAGTCACCACTGAAATGTTTCTTAAAATTATTTCTCGTGAAATTTGCCATTGACTGTTGTGGAAAGAAAACTCAGCCTTATTCCTCACTCCCAAGTCCCAAAGTCAGGCCCTGTTTTGCCAGCCTTCACCTTCCTTTAATCAGCTTGTCTCCTGTAGTCTGTTAGATAGAATGTGAAAATAACCAACAGCGTATCTTCTTCCAGAGTGTGCGGTTGTGGGAGGAGGAAAGAGGATAGAGACTGTAAAAGGGAGAAAGAGTTAGGATAGAAAATCCTTGATCAAAACATTATTTGGTCCTTAGTTCCATTTAGACCACTACTCTTATGAGCCAGGAACTAATCTTTCAAAGTTTACTCCATCCCAATTTAAATTTAAGTTGCCACATTTGGCTAGTGGTTACCAAAATGGACAGTGAAGATTTAGATACTCATGTCTTCATTTGACTTAAAAGGGCAAATTAAATGGTTTCAAATTAGCCCTTGAAATAGGCCCCAAAAGTAAAACTGGTTAATATATGTTGGAGATTCAGTGCTCCATTTGTTAATTTCTGATGGTTATTTTGTCTCCTGTGTTTTTACCCTTCTCCTTCATTGAATATAATTAAAATATATTCTATAAATTAATGTTATAGACATATGTGTGAGAATCTGTGAGATTTTAATAAGTATATATAAACATAAATGAATGTATATAAAAACAGTTTGTGTGATATTAGCCATAAAGCTGTTGCGAACATTTCTCTTGTATGACAGTTAATGCCATGGCTTTGGAGTCAACTAGACATGGGGTCAAGTTCTAGTTCTTTGACCAGCTGAATGACCTCGGGCAAATAACTAAGCTTTTCAAGTCCTCAATTTCTTCATTAGTGCATAGAGATAATAATGCTTCATCCATTGTAGAGTTATGGTGCAGGTTAAGGAAGCTAGTAATTCAAAGCATGGAGCATTGTGCTTCTGTCCTAGTGTTAAGCAAATGTCAGCAATCAAGGTATGTGCCTTTGACCAGAATCAAACCCAGGACCCTTCGGTCCACAGGCTGACGCTCCACCCATTGAGCCAAACTGGCTGGGGTGCCAGCCTCATTCTTAATGTTGTATAATGAGTTATATGAATACAACATGTCCTCAAAAGGGACTTTTTTTCCCTTTTAGGCGGCTAACAATGAATAATTCCCAACCCAGCCGAATACAAACAGTACCCTATATAGGCTTTAGCACTTTCTCGTCCACTGGCCTCGCAAACTTAAAGGGTGATCTTACAGGGTGCCTCAGTACAACAATTTATACAACAATTTATTAAGGGAAATAATACTATTTTCAAGTGTTTAAAGAATTGTCCCAGCAGCGAGGAATACATTTAATCCAATGATGTTTCTCCTGAGCTTCTACTTTAAGGTTTTACTTTTAATAGTAAAGTTGTCAAGCCATGTACCTATTGGCCTTCAGACGGGGACAATCACTTTATGACAACCAAACTTAGGTTACGGTTCGTGTAATTTAGGGAGCCTTCATCTACGCTCTTATAAATCACGATGCCATTTGAAGGAGAAGAAGCTGACATTACCAGCTGAATTGGGGGGTGGGGGGGCAGGGGCGTGAATAATGCTAAAAATAAAATACAAATATAGTAAGTTCTTCATACCCAGCCCCACAACTTTTGTCACTAATGTCAATGCCCACTGAGGGCAGTGATCTTAACTCTTCCGCGATGAACAATCCCCACACATCCCACTGCCATTTTGAACTTCCTAGGATGTCAACACCCTCTCACTTGAGCTGCATGGAAAGTTGAAGGAGCTGAGATAGATTCCAACCCGAGTGTCTGCATTTTCCACTATGAGATCCTAGGATAGAAACTATACTTGACTATAATGTTTTTGAAGGAAGTCTAAGAAGGATGCTTTTTCATATACTTTGAAATCTGGTTATGGATGTTTTGCCTTTCCAAAATGAAACGTGGTGCGCGTGGATGTAATGTGCCTATACTCGAGACTGAATTAAAATATACAAAGAAGGAACCATCAAAAAGGCAAGATACTTTGGAGACTAATAATGCTGATGAATAGCGTCATTCACACAGCACAATACCATGTTGATCACACGGGAAAACCTGCTCCTAATATAAAGATTAAACAGTTGTCAAAAATCAACACAATCATATGTGGGCATCAGATGTGCTGTCTGAGGTTTGGTTACAGCCTTACAAGGAAAGCAAAGTGAAGCCAAGGCAGTGAAAAAAAATCATCTAGGAGTTTTATTGTATTTTATGTTTCTTACGTGAAAGAAAATATTTTAAGAATTTTTGAAGAACACCTTCAATTTAAAGTTTTTGCCACAGGGTCACTTCCTAAAAAAATGTCTAAAGTTGGAAGACTTGATATATTGCAAATTAAATAGAAGTTTGGGATACAATTGAAGCAAGCAAACAAACAAAAATAGCTGCAAGGCCCCCACCCCTAATGCTTAGAAGAGGGGGCTCCTGTGTGGGAGGATCTTCACAGTTTATAGCATCCCCGACGTGTGTAGGTCAGAAAACTAGAAAAGGAAAAAGAATAGTAGGTCGGTAGTTATTTGCATAGACTATGTATATATGGGCAGTGAAAAAGACTGAACTGCCTAGTTGACATTTTTAAAATATCAGTAGCATTATTTAAAATCCTGTTAGATGCATCAGCTTTCTTTAGAAAACCAGGCATACTGGGAAAGATTCTACTACATTCTTAGGTTGAAATAAAAAAAAAAAAATCGCAGGATTATTGATTATCAGAATCAGTAACTACTTACCTTTTTTGTGAAATGTCTATTTAAAAACTCATTAAGAAAAAAACTATGCATTTTGCCTTCATATAAATTATCCCAAATTATAAGGATTTGAAAGCTGCATATCTCAGCCAGCCATAGCAAGGGTTGAAATGGAGTACCCGTGTTCACGCCTGCAGTCTCAGGCTGTTTCAGCTCCGTGTCTCTCAACAGACACCATGACCCATGGCAGGTTTGTGGCAGCTGAACTGTGATATGAATAAGCAGCCATTCGGAAATAGATAGGAAGAAGCAGATCTATTTTCTTTTAGTTTGTTTTGTACTGTGAAAATTTGATTTCTAACTTCTAAGTGTAAAAATAGAGTAGGTATATAGAAATTCAAGTTGGGAAAGATAGATGATAAAAAAAAAAACAAATTTATATGAAACTTAAAGATCAGCTTTCCAAATGCCCAACGCAATGCATGAAAGATGTGTAAATACCACATATTTCCACTTCGCTGAAAATCATTCATATGTTAAGATGGTTTTGTTACCATTTGAATTTTTGTCTTCGTGTGTGGACGATTTGTGCAATAGCTGGGTGGAAGTCAAAGCACATGCACTTTGAATACTTAGAAATAAATTACAATCTTTAAAAAATAGATAAAATAACAAAATTATAGTTGAATTCATATCGACATATTCAAAACTGTCACAAAAAATTGGCTTCTGGAAGCTAAAACATCTCTGTGTATGCTCCTGGGCTGTTCAATACAACAGCCCCAATACAGTTGTGATAATTGAGCAATTGACATATGGCTAGTGCTAATTGAGATATGCCTTAAGTATACCACCAACAGATTTAGAAGTCTTAGTATGAATAAAAATAATGTGCCATATTGTCATATTGATGACATATTGATATGTTACTATTTTGGATATATTGGGTTGAGTAAAATACTTTATTAGAATTAATCTTGATTATTTTATTAATTTAAACATGGCTACGAGGACATTGCAAATTATTCTTGTTTCTGGTATGTGGAATTTGCGTTATGTTTCTATTGGTTGGCATTGATAAAGACAGTGTTTATCTTTAAGTACAAAAGAATGAGGCAAGTGTATGTATGTGTACGGTCATTTCCTAATTCTGCTTTCACAGATTGTACCAATAACTTAGTGGCTGAAAACAACTCAAGCTTATTAACTTACAATCTGGAGGTCAGTATTCCAAGTGGGCATCCCTAGGCAAACATCACGCTGTTAGCAAGTCTTCCTTCTTTTTTTTGTGGGCTCTAACGTAGGATCCTTTCCGTTACATTCTCCAGCTTTAAGAGGCCAGCCTCCCGCATTCCTTCACTTAGTGGCCCATTCCTCCTTCATTAAAGCAACATATCTCTAAGGATGCCGTCTCTCCAGCTTTCCCTCTGCCTCTTTCTTCTACTTCTAAACACAGTATGATCGCATTAGGTTCTGTCTGGAAAAGCCAGGATGATCTTCCCATCTGAAAGGCAAGTTATCTGCCTCTTCCATTCTCCCTTGCCATGTCACTTAAGGTATCCACATGATCCTGAGATTCGGTCATAGACATCTCTGAGTGGTCACTGTTCTGCCTACCACAGAGGCCAGGGGCATGGAATTCGTCCCCCTGCCCAGTCTGCACCCTCTTGCAGTTTGGGAGCCCTTACAGGATGTCCGACTGATGGCTTAGGCCCACTCCCCTCTGCCACAGAGGCGGAAGAAGCTCCCACCACCACTCTTGCCAGCCGTGAGCCTGGTTCGGGGCTTCTGGATGAGCGGCGCTCCCCCTGTGGGAGCACACTGACCATCAGGGGACAGCTCCTGTGTTGAGCGTCTGCCCCTGGGTAGTCGGTGAGTGCCACAGTGACTGGTTGTTCCGCTGTTCGCTCAGTTTGCATATTCGCCTTTCAGTAGATAGGATATTTAATGGCATTTATGAATATTTACCATCTATTTATAGCTATTTATCACTTATCTTTGTCTTCTCCATTCCACAAAAAAGTGAATCTTTTTCTTCAGACTTCCCCCCTCTTTCAGTACTAATTATTTTTATCATTTTAAGTCTTCTGAAAGCTTCAGATAGTTTTCATCTCACCCAAATACTCATAGATAAAAGTGAGGATGATAACAAGCAAAAATTAAGTTGTTCATTTTAATTTGGTGATTCTAATTAGGGAGGAAAAAAAACTCTCCAAATTTGAAATTGTTTGCTATGCTCCTCAGGTAAATTAACAACTTACCCAGCAGCCATATCAGAAGAAAAGAAATGTGAATTCCAGTGGGAGAGCATAGTTGTGCATGGATAGAATGAGTAGAACTTTCATGAAAAAGAAAAGGCTTTGAAATGAAACCAAACAAAAGAAAGAGGAAAAGTACTTCTCTGCCTCTCCAAGGGATTGTGCTGGTTTAGAACACATACACAGACCTTTGGAGATTCTCTTGGGACATGCTGCTGTTCGTTGAAAAGTGGGTTCCTCAAGAAACTGTAGAAACCTGGTAAACATTTGGTAATATCTTTGCACATTGTCAGATACCAAAAAAATTCAGTCTTATTTTTAAAGTATAGTCGGCCCTCCATGTCCATGGGTTTCACATCTGATGATTCAGCCAACTGCAGATAGAAAATATTTTTTGAACAATGTTACATTATTGTTGATGTGCTCTACAAGGATGGTTTCATCTATACTAACCATGGACAGACTTTTTTTTCTTGTCATTATTCCCTAGAAAATAGAGTTTAACAACGATTTACATAGCATTTGCACAGAATTTACAATGTATAGGTGTTATAACTAATCTAGATATGAGTTAAATTATACCAGAGGATGTACATAGGTGGCACCATTTTATATATGAGTCTGGAGCACCTAAGGAGTTTGATGTTTGGAGTCCTGAAATCAATCCCCTGAGGATACTGAGAGAAACTATATAGTTGCTTAGACACAATTTTTACTGTTGCTATTATAATATTGGGTGATAATGAAGCTTAATTAAAAGATAATTGATGAGAGTAGTACTTGGGAGTCATAGTTGGCCCTTGCATACTTAAACAAAATGACTCAAAGATTTCCAAAGGTAATAATTCATAGTTTTAAATGAAACCCAACTTTTAAGATGTTATATTCTGAATTACATTATTTAAATGCTTTTCTCTTTGCAGTAATGAAAATGGTTTAGCTAGACTTAGAAAACAGCTAATTTACCCTACCCATGGACTAAGCAAAAGTAGATACTAATTGCCACAGAGGTATAACAGTAAAACCAGTGAACTCTAAATACTTTGGTTTAAACACAAAATACAGGCTGTATATTTCTTCTTTTGCCTCTTTTTCTTTCCTTTTTGTTTATTAAAGCAACTTTATTTCTGAAAGCTTTGCATTATTTCCATGTAGGTAATTTTTAGGAAAATGTATTAGCTAAAGATAGATAAAATAAGATAAAGTGATTGAGGAAGCTAAAATAAATTTATTTTATAACCTCTTAACACAATTAATTCTTTTTTATCTTATAAATGGTTATTTTAAAAATTATATAAGTAATATTAATAATTTGTGATATGCAGAACAAAGTTTTTGCTGTAAACTTAGTCCATAATAATTTCAATCTCAGGTTGGATAAAGCTTTTATTAGGTTTTAAAATTCATTCAGAATAGGATATATCTTTTAATAGATTTAGATTTAAACTATACTTATATTATTTACAAAATATAAGTATGGATGGTAGTAAATTTTTAATGTTCATGCATTGGGTAAAATCCTTAGAACTGAGGGTTGAAATGAGGCCAAATCTTGAAGCATTCATCAAGATGAAATCTGATCTGTATATATTTAAAGACAGTGACTGAAATAACACAAAAATAACTGTATTGGTTTAGACATTTGGATTTCACAGACACACGCCTACACACGTTTCTTTCTGAACTCATGCAGATAACATTGAACTCTTTCCTCAGTACAGCTCAGCATCAACAGTGTGGTGGGGGTGATAATATATGCTGAATAATATATTTGCAATCAAGACATTTTTAAAGAACACTTAATAAAGGGAAGTCAGCTGGCCAAACAAATTATCTATATTTTCTCTTAATTTTAAATGGGGTGTAGGAGCTAGAAAAAATATTACAAAGAACCTAAAGATTGTTGAATTTTATTTTTTTTAGAGGAGAATTAGGCAAGTATAAATAAATTCTTAAAAGGACCAAATATGACA
This sequence comes from Murina feae, assembly GCA_004026665.1. Classification (NCBI taxonomy): domain Eukaryota; kingdom Metazoa; phylum Chordata; class Mammalia; order Chiroptera; family Vespertilionidae; genus Murina; species Murina feae. The sequence goes on along the minus strand of PVJC01008865.1, from coordinate 27,134 downwards.
TTAAATAACATATCAATAAACTTAATATACCTAGTATTAACCACAGTAGAAAATCAGACTAGGAAATTATGAATTTTGCCGGGGGAAACCTAGACATATTTCAAAAAAAACTATGATGTTGGAATAGACTTTGAAAGTTAAAAAGAAGTTGCCCAGGTTGAGATGAAGGCAAGAATTGATGCAAGGAGCACAGTTCTCTGCACAGTGGCCTACCATTGAAGAGATACTGATTAGTTGTATAATTTTATAATTTTGTTTTTACCCATTAAAATTGTAAGAACATGTGGGGGTGGCGAAGGTGATGATGGATATTTTCTGTCATTATTTGGCCAAGATATGATGAAGTCATGACACAGCATCTGTATACAAGGTGTGAAAAAATGCACCGGGTCAGTGCTTCTCACAAAGTAGTCAACAGCCCAGCGGGCAGGCTCAGTGTCTGAGCATTAACCTATGAGCCAGGAGGTCATGGTTTGATTCCTGGTCAGGGCACATGCCTAGTTGCAGGCTCAGTTTCCAGTGTGGGGTATGACAGAGGCAGCTGATCAATGATTCTCTCTCATCATTAATGTTTCTATTTCTTTCTCCCTCTCCTTCTCTGAAATAAATAAAAATATATATTTTTTAAAAGGTGGTCATCAAATCAGAAGTAAATTCACCAGGTAAGTTGCCAAAGTGACAACTCTCTAGGGCTTCATCCCAGAGTTACTGAATCAAAACTTCTGAGGTAGCAACCTTTTTTACAAAGTTTAATTGAAACACAATTGATAACCAAAAATTATACACATTCAATGTACATATTTTATTGAGTTTGGACATATGCATACATCTGTGATACCATCAACAAGGCACTAAACATTGTTATCACTTCAGGCAACCTATGTTTTAACAAGTCCTGTGAGAGATCAGAAATATACTAATATTTGAAGGCAACGGCCTTAGAAATATATTTCCAGAACCGGACCCCCAGAATTAAGGAATTGTTTAGATTTGGGAATAACTCCTATGGAAGAAGCAGGAACTGCTTAACATTTTATTTTAGGTCACTACGTGAAAAGGGATATCATTCAATGAGATAGGATATGCGAGAGGAGAGTTGCGCCTAAAAGAGCACCATACTGTTGAAAATATTTAAATTGGTAAGGAAGCTGTCGTTACAAAGTTAGAGGCTTCTGATCAATGTCAGGATTTGGTCTTATTAGATCAATTTTTTGGTCTTTATTTGACTGGATGATCTGTTATTAATGTGTTTGTAGAGCTAAGGAGCTTGTTGAGAGGCTAAAACATCATTAGGATATGTGATGTAGAGGAAAGAGCCTTGAGTTTGGGGTCACAGGACCTGGACTATGGCGAGGGCCTAGACCAATCTGTAATACTCTCTGGCTATGCACATTAGCTGTGCTCCCTTTAGAAAATCACTTGAGGCATATTTGTGGGTTTTTTTTGTATCTCCCCCACTCAGGATAATAGAAATATTGCCTTTCATAGTGATTATGAAAAAAGTAATGTTTAAAAACAGAACAGTCACTGGCAATAAATGGTAGATTTCATCCTTCTCAGCTATTTGCTGTTTGCCCAGAATTTCCTTTTTATCATACAAAAACTTGGCCAAGAATTAGTGAATTTTGTGGAATAAGATTGAGGAGAACAACATCCTGCAGAGGAAACCAAGACTCAATTGTTTCCTGGAAGCTTATTTGAATAGTGAAACTCTGATATAGCCACACATAGTTTCCCAGAGAAAACTCTTGAGCGACACATTTAAAAATATTTACTAAGGGAATTCAGAAAAAAAAAATGGACAAGGTTCTTTTGAAGAGACATGGGACCAACAGATATATTACATTTCACATATAATACAGCAATGCACTGTAATGTTTTGCTATCAGCTACACCAATTAATGCAGATGATGCTAATTAAAAGTAAATTTAGAGAGTGATTAGGTTCTCACACCATTGTTAGGGAGAATTGATTCTTCTATAGATCTAATATGTTGAAGTAAGAAGTTAATGATCTATTGATGGATTTTAAAGCACCTAATTTAGATTATAATTCTGAGGAAAACATTTGTGTTAATACTGAATATTAAATGACAAACGTTTTTCTCTTGGAAAAGGAATGGCATCATTTGTGTAACCCTAGAGCAACGCACATGTTGATGTTTTGAATAAATTATTGTGTATGACTGTATAATCTCAATTTCGGTCTTATAAAACTTATAATACAAGAATTCTATTGCACATGTGCTCATTTATGTGGCAGCATACAGCTGTGTGTGGCATAATAACTCTATTGAACAAAATTATGTGCTGTGGAACTTGCAAAAATTTCATGGTCCCATCTGGACTTCTTTGCAGTTGTGAAGACTAACATGGGCAAATATTTTACAGGACTGCAGAAAACAGTGGTAGATTTCTGCTGTCAATTTAATATTTAGAAGATAAGGTCAGTATGTGGTAAAGCTAAAAGGATGTCTTTTTTTACACTCAAAAGGGGTTTTTCAATTAGGAACAAAGGCAGTCTTCCTATAAAAAGGTCCTCAAATATAGGCAGACATCCAGTTTGTATCTGCCTGTATTGGCTTTCAGATACTCTGCTCCTAAAAATCTGATATCTTAAATACAACCTAGTTGATTCTTACATTTCACCAGCACAGGCATTGAAATGATCCTGGAAAATTATTCTCTGAGTGCTTAAATCTGACTGATGCTACGTAAGACTTAGTTATGGTATTTATTTTTTTTTTATGGGGAAAAGAGGAAAGGTTAACCTAAGTATGAGGCTGATTAAATGAGAGGACACTGCTGCCCATTGCTTTCTTCTCGTATCTTCTGTCTCACTTTCTTTTCCTTTTATCCTCCATTCTCTGTGTCTCCCTTTTTTTCTTCCTCCCAAACAAAACATGGACACAAAGAAAAGAAAAGAAGGAAAGAGAAACAGCGCCAGGTTTATCTATATGAAATCTAGTAAAACTGAGTTTGGAACAAGAAAATAGTGTATTCCAAAATGGTAGTTCTTATACTTAGAAAACGGTGACAAATTGGAGGAGCTGTTATTCCTGTCCTGGTGCTGGCTAATCTTCCCGCTATGATGGCATGTTACGTGTATTTTGGAAACTATGCACATATATACATGCTTGTGACGGTGAAACTTCTGAAACTATATAAATTAGATGGTGAAAGGAGAACCCTGAGTGGTGGTCGTGTTGAAAAAAGCATATTGATGATAATATGTAGGTAATAATCATTTAGCACTAATATACACTATCATTTCCAAAGATTATAATAAGGAAAGTTGACTAGGTATTGAATCACCTATAACAAAAGCCTGTGGATGAAAAAATCATAAGACAAATATTGTGAGTGTGTAGGTTTAAGTTCTGAAACATTTTTCAGAATACATTTTTAAATTGGTTTAGATATTAGTGTAATTGTCTTATAATAAAATATGAAACATGCTTTTATATACATAATAAGATTAAAAAGAGGTTATGTTATTATATATATACTAGGGGCCCAGTGCACAAAAATTTGTGCACTGGGGTGGTGGTGAGGGGGGGGGGTGTTTCCTCAGCCCGGCCTGTGCCCTCTCACAGTTTGGGACCCCTCTGGGGATGGCCACCTGAGAGGCCGATTGAGTGGCGCTGGCCACCCCATGGGCCTCCCAGGAGGGGGCCGGGGGGTCCCACAGGCTGGTTCCCTACCCCCCCACAAGGCTTCTCTGCCTGGGAGGCCTATTGGGTGGCCCTGGCCATCTCATCGGCCTCCCAGGAGGGGGCCGTGGGGTCCAGCCGGCTGGTTCCTCGACCTCCCCCCGCAAAGCTTCCCTGCAGGTTGGTTCCCCGCCCCCCTGCAATGCTTCTCCGCCTGGGAGGCCGATCCAGTGGCGCTGGCCACCCCATCGGCCTTCCAGGAGGGGGCCGAGGGGTCCAGCCGGCTGGTCCTGCGGCCTGGAGGCTTCTGCCTGGGAAGGCATCAGCGGCCCAGGGCACCAGATGCCTTCCCAAGATGGAGGCTCCCAAGATGGCGGAGGCAGCAGCTGCAGAGAAGCAGCACACTGGCCCTGCAGCCTCCGCCATCTTGTCTAGGCTAATTTGCATACAGTCACTCTGATTGGCTGGTGGGCGTGGCTTAGGCCGTCCCGAAGAAATAGTTAATTTTAATATTACGCTTTTATTAGTTAAGATGCTATCCTATATAATAAAAGGCTAATATGCAAATCTACTGAACAGTGGGAAAACCGGTCGCTGTGATATGCACTGACCACCAGGGGGCAGATGCTCAATGCAGTAGATGCCTCCTGGTGGTCAGTTCACTCCCACAGGGGGATCGCCGCTCAGCCAGAAGCCCAGCACAGCAGTGGTTGTGGGAGCCTCTCTCGTCTCTGTAGCAGTGCTAAGGATGTCTAACTGCTGGCTTAGGCCCATTCAGGAAATTGGGCTTAAGCCAGCAGTTGGACATCCCCCAAGGGATTCTGGACTGTGAGAGGGCACAGGCCGGGCTAACGGACCCCCCTGAGTGCATGAATTTTGTGCACCAGGCCCCTCTAGTCATATATAATCATTGTACAAGTTCAGGCATATATATATGGCATGCTTTCAGTAAATCAAACCTCAAATTTTGTTGAGCATTTGATTGTTTTTATCTATATAGTTAAATACTTGATGTGTCAGATGATCATCATATATATGTATTTATTTCAATGGATAAAGACTCAAACTTTTATTTATTTTATTTATTTATTTTTTAATAACATTTATTCATTTTTTTATTACATAAAGTTTTACAAAGATTAGTACATATATCTCTTTTTTCCCCTGCCCTTCCCCCAGCCTCCCCTACCCCCCAGTGTTTTGTGTCCATTGGTTATGCTTAAATGCATGCACCAAAGTCCCTTGGCTGATCTGTTACCCCCCCCAACGTCCCTGTCCTTGTTACTATAATTTGACAGTCTGTTTGATGTTGCTCTGCCTCTGTATCTATTTTTGTTCACCAGTTTATAATGGTTATTATTATCCGTAGATGAGTGAGGACATGTGGTATTTTTCTTTCATTGACTGGCTTATTTCACTTAGCATTATGTTCTCCAGCTCCACCCATACTGCTGCAAATGCTAAGAACTCCTTCCTTTTTACAGCAGCATAGTATTCCATTGTGTAGATGTACCACAGTTTTTTAATCCATTCATCTGCTGATGGGCACTTAAGCTGTTTCCAAATTTTAGCTATGGTAAATTGTGCTGCTATGAACATAGGGATGTAACCAATCAGCTCACACATGCATTTACCAGCATGGATTTGCATTTTAAAAATAAGTTAGAAAGCACGCCTACTATCACCGTTATCAAATCGTGAGGTGAAGAAAGAGTGAGCTAAAACCTGATTCCAGACAAGCTGTTTAGAACAGTACCTTTTTTGTTGTTTTTATTGTTGAGAGTAGTTCAATAAATGAAGGGACATTTTAGTATTATGTTTATATTTGATGTGGGGAGCAGAAATATTTATTCCTACTTCTATGATCAGCACAGTAATTATTTTCTTAACAAGTATAATATTGAAATCCAATTAACCAATTGTACACAACAACAAAACTAACAAAAGCATCCTTTGGGCTGGACTATTTAAACTAATTATAAGCCTCTGAAAATAATGCACAAGTAAGCTGAGCTAATATGGTAGAGTGTACTTGATTCTTCTAATATGTAGAGAAAGCTGCTTTTCTATTGTAAACTACCATAGCAAATAATCCTCTCCCCACTTCCACTCCTACAAATTCTGTTCATCTGGCTTTTTTCTTTCTATTTTTTTTTAACCTTTCAGAGCTTCACCAAGACACTTATAAGTGCACGTACTTGAAAATTTTTACCAGAAAAATATATATTTGTGTGGCCAATTAAAACAGGCATGATTCGGGTCAAAATTTATTTTTTGCAGTTTCATCTCTCAAGGGGATGAACTGATAAGCATTCAGGCACCATGTGCCCAGTACATGTTCACGCAGTTCCAAATCAGGCTGTTGCTATCTGCAGCAATGTGCATGACTGAATGGCATTAATAGCTCCACAGTTTCACTGTTCCATTGACAGTGCACCAATTTCATGCAGACCTTTTCTTTTTTAAAGTAAATTAGCATAAATAAGCTTGCAAGAGTTATAGTCTCTCCTTAGATGGGGCTTGAAAATAGAGGCCTGGAATTTTGCAATGATGCTAACAAAATTAGTTGCCAAATACATGACTTGAATAGGAATAGAGATAAAAGCCAAAAAATGAAAAAAAAAACTATTTTAAACCAATAACAGAAGTTCACTAAAGTAGAATATTTCATTAAACAAAACTATGCTTTACCAATTAATGAAAACTGCATTTTGGCATGAAATAATTATTCCTTGAGGTAGTCTTAGCTCAATTTCATAGAAAAATTAGGAGAGAGAATGATGTTTGTATCTGTTATGATGATTCTGTCTATAGTTACAGACCCGAATACTTTAACATGTGCATTCCCGTAATATCTGAAGCTCCATTCCATTTATAATCATAATTCTCCCACTGAGAACATGGCTTGTGCTGATGCCAGCTTGTACCTCTCTCCTTGAGGTCAGAAGAAATGTAATTTATGTTTTTTAATTACTTTAAACTTTAGCTCTGAGGAGATGACTTTATCTTAAACCCTAACACTTCCATAGATAAATGCATCCCTTTAAGAACTGCAGCTATTTTCACATTTTTCATTTACACGCAAGCATATTGAAAAGGCACCTTTGGTATAGAATAAATAAATCTGCTTGTTTACAATTTATTTTAAAATACTTACCAAGTGTTTCTGTGTCTTAAGCCTTTTGACCACCTCCCCACTTCCCTGCCAGAAGCAAACTTTCATTATAATGTTTAACTTTTAGATTAAACTCTCTGCAGAGTTTCCAAGGGAAAGATTTTACTTGTAAGGACAATGCATAGATACGGAGTGAAGCTTAAGTAGTATCTTATTCACTGAGAAGCTTTTCTCTCTGCCAGGATGATGCCTGAAAGAAGCTTCTACATTGTAATCATTACACCATAAAGAAAAAAGTAAATTTTCGTTAGAAATTGCAGCTGCCCTCAGTGTGTCCTAACCGTCATTGTTTCTTTGCTCATACAATATGTGAAACCAGTTGCACGAATGAAACAGGATTGCTCCTCTTCGTATAGACCCAGCACCAGTATCTTAGGTTATATAGACCAATAAGACCATTCTCCTGAAACTCGTCTAAGTCCTGGAAGGGCAAATGTACAAATCCTGCAAAGGTTTTAAAGCAATTCTTTACAGGCCTTAGAAATAAATGTTCTTCACATTTCCCATTATCTAATGGCGGAGGGAACTCTTTACCATCTGTTAAAACATGGCACATTAGAGGGACACACTTCACCTCGTCCTGTATGTAATTGATGGTTATGACCTCTGTGCTGCCTTATGGTAAATCTTTTAGCTGAGAGATAAATTAATAAGTAAAATAATAAATAATAAGAGATAAAATCTTAGCCTAAATTTAAAAATCAGGAAGAAGCCAGACATGCATGTGATAACTAATTCTCAATACAAGGCAACAAATCCTTTACTCGCTAGGCTATAAGTATAGGCAATCCTATATAAATAAAAGGGTAAATTGCAAATCAGCCAAACGGTGAAACGACCGGTCTCTATGACTTGCAATGACCACCAGGGGTGCTCCCCCTCAGCCAGAAGCTGGGCTCATGGCTGGGAAGCACATGAAAACAATGGAAAATCTCTGATCTAGAGGAAAGCTAGTAGAAATTATCTTAGAGAAATCTACACTACAAGCTTAGAGGTGGAGCAGTTGTGTAATATGGAAGTTACAGCACTAAAGGTAATTCTCACAGGATGGACCCAATCTCACTCCTATATTAGGGGCTGAGTGACTTGGAAAACAACGTACCTCTCACTGTCTCAGTTTTCTATCTGTCAAATGGGGGTAATAATTATAACATTCTCTTAAATTTTTTGTGGATAGTAAATTAGCTGGTGCTTATAGGGTGGACTGCTTGGTACTTAGTGTATATACAATACATGCCGTTTTTTATATTATTCAATAACTTTGAATGGCTGACTGAGTTTGGAAAAATTCCATTTATTCCTCTCTTCCTCTATTTTCCCCCCTGCAAATTTGGTGTAGAAGTAGGCTTGTTGATTGCATTGTAAAGATTATCACAATGTAAAATAATATACTATAAAATGCTAATATAAGTATAAACACTTAAGTCCAATTTTCATATTTTTCTTTAAAATGTTAGGTAGTATTTTTGTGTGTTTTGATGACATTTCTAGAGGGCATGTGGTTTTTGGGCTGTATTTTTAAAATACTCTGGCAATATTTAATACATAGTTAACATTGGCAGAGTTTTCAATTTCAAGGCGGGGGAAAGGACAGAGAGTATATGCTAATGGAAATTGCTTAGAGAAACCTGAGTAAATCTAGTAATTGTGTGCCATCTGTGGTAAGGAAATTAAATAGTGCACTTAAAGTGATTCAATAATTAAATATGTATTTATTAAATCATTTGTAATAGCTTTAGTGTATGACCTCTGGACTCAAAGTCAACCTCATGGTGATTACCCTTGAAGCTCCATTGAAAAGAGAATGACAGAATCAGCTTTCTTGTCCTTATGGCCTGAACACGCTGTACCTTGAAGCCTCATTGTGAAAGAAGCTTCCCTGTTGCTCACTGCCTTTGCACGCTACTTAATCTCTGCAGCATGACATGGGGAGGGAGTGCAGGGGGAGAAGGGGAATGTCACGAAAGTTGATAGTAAACAGAAACAGTCAGAAAATTACCTGTGGGCGGCGGCAGATGATGAGATTCTGAGACAGAAGGCAGACACGCTGCACAGCAGCTGGAGAGGAGAAAAGGTACATTAGTCAAATGAATTATGGAAAAAAAATACCAGCAAGGTGCTAACCATTTCCTTTACACCATTCAGTGTTTTCCAGACTCTGAGATATATTTATTAGTTGTCCATTCTTTTGTTAGAGTATTACGTAGGGGAAATTTTTTTAAATTTTAGCTTTTGGCATTGTTTCATGAAACACAGACTGATGTACCTTAGTTAACATGAATGATTTACTTTGAAAAGTCACATTCTCACAGATCATGGCCAAATGTTTGGCTGACAGGTCTAGGAATTAGCCCTCTGGATGCATGCTTTTTTTGTTGTTGTTTGTTTTTTTATAAGCTAGGTTTCCTGGGGATATGATGAAAATAAACTCCTACAAACCTTTTAAATTAATATTACTATTTCTTTCTATTTCTGACTTTCTCTTTTTAATTTATAGTGTTTCCCTCTAAAGAATAACAGCAGCAAAATATCCTTAGAAGGTCCGAGTTAACCTCTTCGTCCTATTTTCTAAAACCACATGGACCACATTTTATTATTCCGATGCCTACACCCACCTATTACCATGCTACTTATTCTATCCTCTTCCTTTTCTACAGTTCAGTACTGTTTGCATTAAGGAACATCCTCAAAAAGTAATTCGAAGGGAAAGGTTTTCCTAAGGTAACGTAGTTCTTATTTCTTGTATTTTCAACTTCAGCTTTTAACTTCTTTTCACCACATTGTCAAGTGTACAGGGTTATGTAATTTTAGATAAGCCCCTTGGCCATTACCTCCTCTGCCACACTCTACATTCCATCAGATGATAGAGCAAAGCATTTCACACCTGGACATAGTTTAGTCCAGGAGCTTCAACGGTCAAAACAGAGAGATATTTTGGAAGATCACTAACATGTAAATGAGAGGCATTGAAAATGGACCGAATTTCCTATGCCATTGGTTCCATACAATTAACATACAAAATACTAATATTGAAACATTGTAGAATGTGTAATATCTTATAGATTAAGATGGCGGATCAGCTTTCCCCAGGGGATAAATTGTCAAACATACCACTTTCACAAAACAACATTTATCTTAGGCCATCTGTCCCACTCGCTAACACTTTTCGGTGTTGGAAGGCTCAGTCCAATTAGTGGGAACAGTGAAGCAGCTGTTTGCAATGTCTTAGAGAAATAGAATGTTCTAGAAAGTAACCGATTCACATGAAGATGGAAGGCGCACAGGCACACACACAGACACACAGACATTGTATATGTATTTTTGTTAGTATGCAGAAAGCACAAAATCTGCATAAATATGTATGTTCCACATTTTTAGAGACAAGGGAAGGGAGAGGGGCAGAGAGATAGAAACATCTATGAGAGAGCAATAGCGTTGATCAGCTGCCTCCTACACCCCACCCAGGGCATCTAGCCAGCAACCTGGGCTTGTGCTCCTACCCAGAACTGAACCAGTGACCTCTTGGTTCCTGGCTCACAGCTCAACCGCTGAGCTACACCAGCTGGGCTAAAGTTCTGACCAGTTTTAATTGAGTACAGTTACAATCACTATGAGAATTAGAGACTTGTCATTAATTTTCAATTAATTATATTGTTGTCAGGAAATGTTTTCCTATGTCTACCATCTCTGTATCCCTGATATATGGAGCAATTCTGTATTGGGATATTTTCAGAAAATTTATTTTGGGCAGACTTCCTTTAAGATTTTCTCTATGCTGAAATAAACCCCGCCTTTCATTTTTGCCAGAAGTACATTTCTCTGGGTGCTAGAGAGGGCGCTGAATAGTTGTTATTCATTGACTGCTGAGGTCAAGATGAATTTTCAAGTAAAACTACAGAAAGCAATTCTTAAGAGGTAAAATTTTTCTTTTTTTTTTATTGACAAAGGGCTAAAGGTGAATATTTTGGGGAGCTTAGATAAAAACTAGCTTTGACACTTTTGAATCATACACTAGGAGGGAGGAGGGTGAAATGAGTTGCAGCTGCACCATAAGACCACAGCAGTTTCTCATGCCTGCAGAACTGCCTTGTAGTATAAACCTCAAACTTGGAATATTGTCCTTCTTATTGTATTGAGAAAAATGTATTGAGAGCAGAAGCAATCCACATTCACATTTATAAAGCTGTGAGGGTTTTGAAATTCATGCCTGGATGGGCACCATATAAGCATTTTTCTTGATTCCTCAAACCAATTTTGCTGCTGTGGGGCTCTATTAAGAGTTAGGAACCTACGGGAAATGAAAGGTTTACACATAAATAGCATGTTTGTGCAAACCCTCTTTTGTTTAGGCCTAATCTAGCATTCATTTGCTTGTTTCTGTAATTCTTTACTCTTTACTTTTTAAAGTTAACATTTTACTTACTGATTGCAACAGGTCAAAATAAATTATCTGAGGTTAATTAACAAGAATTAACTTGAACTTGATCTAATTATCTCTCCTGTTAGACATTATGAGTTAAAAGTCAAAATGACATTTTTGGAAGCCCTATAACTGAGAGATCATATTTTTATATTAAAAACATGTTTGTCTTTCACCTAACATAAAAACAATATTATTAAGCATTCTGAAAAAAAATTTTTGAACAGATAATTTATCTGATTGTCATATACTTCAAATCAAGACACCTAGGAGCATGTTTAATCAGGCCACCACCCACAGGAAATAATAAAGATAACTCTGACAAATGGAATTTGATAATTTTGAGCCTCATTTCTCTATCTGACTTTAAATACATTAAATGATTAGAATGTTAATTTCAAACTTTAGAGCAATTTGGAAACACATGTATTATATTGACATGACACAAAATACATGCTACTTTCCTTCTCTTCCCCAAATAAATATGTTGAATTATATATATTTCTCCATATCTAAATAGCTGAGTTCTTTTCTGTCCTGGACTTGCACAGAATATCAAGCCCACTATTTTGTGTGTGGATTCTGACAATATACATCCCATCTCTCAGTTAGTCATTGTGGCCAAAATAAGTTAGCAATGGACAATAATTCCATTGACAAGGACAACCATAAGGTCAGGACTTTGTAGCAGGAGTGGAAAGTATTGGTAGATCGTTCATCAAAGAAGTCAAATAGGAAGATAAAAATGCATTAAGCCATTTTGTAGGAAAGCACTAAAGAACCTTGCTGCTCTAAGAAAGTGTATCATATTGCTTTTTTATTCAGAATGGAATTGAAATATGGACACTGGGAACTTGGTCTTTTGTAAAATTCAGCAGGGATCTTTTATTCCTCATATTTGGTTCCTTTCCAAGCATGTGTCTGGTGAAGCAGCTTAGATTACAAGCTAATAACTGATACTTCTAATTGACTCAGGCTTTAAAATAACTTTTTCCTTCTCCTCTTCTTTCCTTCTTTTCTCCTTTCCATTTAATTAAAGTACTTTCTAATGTGGGCACACATCTTAAATCAGAAACTCTGTGATGGCCTGAGGTAGGAACCATGAAATGATCAGCACAGAGAAGAGTAGGAGCAAACATGGATTGTTTGAAAATTTTTAAAAAGTGAATTATCAGGGGCCGTTTAGTCACTTCTCAAGTTTATAGTAATTACCTATCAAGTAACTACCAAATTTCAAAATTATAAATATGATTTATTTTCTTGAAAGCAGTATTTGAGACTATACTTTAAAGACTAGTCAAGGAAATTTCCAAACCACATGTAGAAAATGGAATATATTTTCTAAGTTTTTGGAAACAGTATCCACACTATATAATGACTTCTTAAGGCCTACTGTTAAAATGATAATGTAAGTTACATTAATACAAAGAGGTATTCTTTTTTATCATTGCATGCTTGCCTTTTTGTTAAATATTTTAATTATAGTTACTAAAAACAAGGTATGTTTTGTTCAGTCATCAAATGACCTAGCAATATTTCAGTTACCTCTAAATCGTCTTATTAGAAACAATGGTTATAGTTTAAATCTCAAAAGTTTTCAGTTGAAGTTGTGATGAGTGCATTAAAAGTTGGAGAACATAATCTCTTGTCAGACAGACTTTGTTTTTTTAATCTGTCTATTTATCTATCTACATATCTATTTATCTATGTATCATCTATCTATCTAATCTATCATCTATCTTTTTTTCTTTCTAATCTATCTAGATATATATCATGCTCTTTCTCTGGAAAAGTAGACTATAAATATGATATATACAGATAAATATTATTATTTATTTGTTACATAAATTCAATCTTTTATAATTACTATGGGCAGGTGGGCCCTGTCTTGGAGAAAATAATTGGATAATTCTGGAATTTTATGATTTACATGTAAAATAAATGAGAATTTTATAATGGTACTGTCACATAGAATTCTATTCTGTTACATTAGCATTATGTTATTTATAACTCTTGTAAGTAGAACAACTTTTTTTTTGAAGATTTCCAGTTTAGGCTTGGATTTGCAAGTAATTATCTCAGGAATTTAAGATAATATTTGCGAAGGAATAATACAGCAAAGAAAACTTTATGAAGATTTTTGAAACAGAAAACATGATATTTTAAATTATGATTTGGGGGATGGTAAATTTGTTTTCAGTGTTAAAGTACATAATATAGTGTAAACTTATTTAAAATTCTGGTTGACACAGAAATGTGCATTGCTATAGAAAAGAAGAAGTGGCCTATTTAAAATTTACAGCGAATAATCTAACCAGACAGAAGGAAAAAAAAAAAAACAGGGACAAAAGCATAATTATGAAAATGATTGGAATGCTTCTATTAAAGAGTAAAATACATAGAGATATATTGAACTTGAGAATCATTTAAAAAGGAGACATTTAATAATGGTATATACATGACCCTTATTTAGAAAATTACCTGGAATTACTATGGTAACACTTCCCCAAAAGACTGATACTAATGTGTTTTGAAGTTATTTGTTTCTATAGGTAACCTATTATACGCTACTTTTATTATACCTAGTGATATTTTTAGGTAGGAAGAAAGGAAAGATAAAAACAATATACAAAAGACAAAAGAGAAATGAAGAGGGGAAAAGAAGGGGGCGCAGATGAGATGACGGATGGCAATGGAAGGGAAGGGAAAGGAACATATAGCACACAGGATAGTTGAAGAATCACACTTTTTTTTTGCATTTGCACATTAGTTTTATCTTTACAAAATGTATAGCCAAAACATTAAATGAGAACATATTTTATTCTGTCACTTCCTAATGAAATACAGAAAGCTGTAAAGCCTGAAATGTGTAATGAATTTCTTAAAAAGGTAGTAATACAATTTTCTTAAGTGATATCACAGGAAAATTTCCTCTTAGTCATTTTGGGAAGTGGACATTATTTAGTTTTCAGGTAAATGTCACTTTAAAGAAGCCCCAATGGTCCCTTATTAATTTCATATCCTGTCACCTATTTTAAGTTCTTGCCCAGGATTTATCACTACCTAATAAGTATGCATTTATTTATTTGTTTTTATGTGTGTTCCCAAGACCAGAATGTAGGCTAATGAAAGGAGAGAAATTGTCTTGCTTGGCCTTTTGAGGATGATCTATATTTATTAAATGAATGAACAAAGTAATAAATATTTAATTTTAAATGTGACCAAGGTTTTTCCAATAAAGATGTATTTTGCTCTGTCATCCATGGCAGTACCTGGGGACCCATGTGCACCTGAATGCGCACATTGATGACTGACTTCCCAGATGTGCAATGAGAAAGTTTCCTAGGTTGTATGCCTGCTCCTTTTCATAATAGCAATGGCTTCACTTCATGCCCCACCTTCTATCAGAAAATCAGAGTGCATAAACTCGGTGAACTACCAGTCACTTTGTTGTGCAAACAAATGCAACCTGGCTAGTCCAGATTCACGTTTGCACTTTGCGATGAAATGCCAAGTCCATGACAGTCATATGAGACAGCTTCACAATGTGCACGCGAATACCCAGGTGAGGCTTTAAATTTTATTGGCATGATAAGTGGTATGTCTGTCAAATGAAAACACATAATACTAACTCTACAGTACTTTGTTCTTATCCATCCAGAATTACCGTGAAAACATGTCTATAATAACATATTTTTCAAGCATGACATTGAAAATCACCATGCCTGCATTAAGGCCCAACTCAGATTCCATCTCTTCCATTAATTCTTCTAAAATCTCACACTTCCCAGAATCTGCCTCACTCTCAACTCCCACATAAGCCTTCTCCAGGCCTGTATTATATCACTTAAAACATTCTTTTCTGGAAGAGTAAAACTGTTCGTAAATGGGTCCTCTTCACCTATATTATAAATCTTCAAAGAGAGTGACCATGTTTGTTTTATCTTTTTCCTACTCAAACTACCTAGCATAATGCCTTATCCAAAGTAAGGTCTCTAAAAAACAGCTAATTGAAGTTTAGATCACCTGTGTAAGATAAGTCTTTAGATAATACATAAAAGATCAAAATCTAGAAAATTTGTTTTGGAGTCAAATATGTTAATTATGCTCATACATGCATTGATTAATTTACACAGATTAGTTGTATGGTGTGTTTACAGTTACCAAGGTAACTAGCTTCTGGCAGCAGGAGAGGATGGGCCTGGGATGGTGGGTATAATATAATGTATTATGTTTAATACAGTAAGTTATTCAAGGCTCCATTCTACCTGCTAAATCCAAACAATCATTACAGAAATGTAATGAAGTGGTTTTTAAATGTGCAAGGATATTCAAGTAACACCTATTAAAGGCCCGTGCTCAGGTTTTCTTTACAGTTTCAAGTTAATGTGCAAAACATGTGTAAATTCCCAAATGACCCAAAGAAAATATATACTTATACCCATAATTGGTAATACAATAACTACACATTCATGAATATTAGATTTCAAGGGTGATAGAGGTCTTTAAAACCACTTTATAGAGTGTGTTTTGAGTACGAAATAGGGTTTAAAACATTCTTTGGGGCTTGTTGGAATCATTCTTTCTGAAAATTGGCTCCTGGTATTTTGACAAGCATCTGACTTGCTATAGGAGCTTGCAAAGCAAGTAATTGAAAGACAGTTTTTGCTGACAGAACTTCACTATTAATGTTACTAGACAGGAGGGAAGAAAGAGCCATCATTTGAACCTATGGTTCAACTACGGGTGTGTATTGAGCAACTCCAAGGGCTTCTATTTGCATAGAGGACATGGTGACCTTGGAATCATGCCATGTAGCAGCTTTGGCAGCGAGTGACAGCTGTCATGAGTAGCATCATAGCAAGGTGGGGATGGTTTGTTGAAGAAATTATTCTTTTGTCTCATATAAAATTAAATTTAAAAATACTTAGAGTTAATATAGAGGATAAGTTAGTTGAAAAATTCTCACATGAACTATCTCAATGCAGTGTCTCAAGGTAATTGGTTGAATATTGGGGTGGTTTTGTAGAGAATGTGTGTGTGTATCTGTGCACACACATGGGCACTTTATATTCCATTTGTTTACAACATTGAGCTTCTGGACCGTATATGACTGGTAGTTTAGCTAATTCTGTGATACTTCATTTAATAAAATTAGTTAGAAATGTGGACATATGGCATGAGAGAGTCTGCCTAGGTAGTACACATATTGTAAAAGCTATGCAGTAAGGAATTACTGTGTAGACATAGTCTAGATCTTTTTGACTTCCAAGTTATACATTTAATTATATGTTTTTTGGATATATTTAACATGAGAGATATTTTAAGTGATTCATAAAATGGAATTAAATGATATTTTAAAACAATTTAAATGCATTCTGTGCATAGAATTATGAGGGTTATAATGTAAGGTCAATGAGAGCAAGAGCCTTGTTGCTGTGCTCATTCATATACATATGCAGGGCCCATATGCATATAACATATAAACTGTCCCAGCACATACTGCAGAGTGGGACCTCAGAATAACTAATGGCCTGAATGAAGACATCCTAGACAGAAGAAATTAAATATAACATCTTTACTTTTCTGAAGCTTATGGCATAAAGTTTCAGTTACCAAATGAATTAACAGGTGAAGTCACTTAGGAAAAATTCATTTCACAGACACACACACACACACACACACACACAAATAGACTCAATTGGACATGAATAGAGATGTGTGTGTAATACGTCTGACACCCAAGTATGAGCTCTTATACAACATTTACATAATTGTAAATCAAAATACAGCACTACACACATCACCATTACCAAACAATAATGATTGCACACACACACACACACACACACACAAAACAAGTGTGGTCATCTCTGTTGCTGTAGTAAGGCCAACACAGAAAAGAGAAAATTAAAATCATACTTAGATAAAGATGCACACAAATAAATTTATTTTCTGGTTTACAATATTTTGATACTATCCTTGACTATAGGTACAATGTTGGTCAATATATAAGATACGTGTACTGAGAATAATACAGAAGTGTAATTACTAATAAAAGAGACTTTATTTCTTATTCATAATAAATACAATAAGACTTCTATCCAATAATCTTCTTGCAATAAAACTTTCCATTTACCTGGGTAACTTAAAGCCAATCCCAGCTTTGTTTTAATTAGAAATTAGACTGTTTTAATAATTCCAAGATTTGTAACATCAAAGTATGAAACTTAATCTTTCAAAACTTTGGCATTGATGAATATTTGAAAATCTTAATTAACTTGGTGGAAAGGCTGGAAAAGATTATCAGCATGTGGTGATTGACAGGATAATGAAATTTTTTTTTCCTGAAAAATTCTGATACATTTAGCCTGACTTGGGCTTCTTCTTATATCATCAGTTATCTCTGTGTTATTTTTAGTTCAGCTGAATCAATATCAGGAATATATTCACCAGCATCGTTTGTGATAAAATATTCTGATAGCAAACAAAGGTCACTGAACATAGACCAAATTGCAAGTATAGATGAACTAAGTTTGTCCAAGACAACATTCTTAATTCTGTCCAACAGTTTTCCTCTGCACTACAAATGTGCCAGTATCATTTAACTACGGCTTCATCATCATACCCTTATCTTCATATCAGAGCACCATCCTAGCAACTTTCAATTCAGGACCTACAGATACTATGCAACCCTCTCTTTTCTTGGTGTAGTCATTTACAATCTCACAAATACAAGCAAAGTCTTGAAGTTGTGCCCATTGTATTGTGAATTTTTACAAGAGGCTTCTAAGGCAGGTATGTTTTGGTAGCATAAGGAGTTTGAGCCCAAATCTGCAATCATTCAGGACCCCTACAGGAGGCTCTAATCTAAATCCACCGAGACCTTAGTGAATGCCTAAGAGATTAGTTTCTGTTGTGTTGTGCTAAGAGTGGGGAGCTGAAGGTTCCCATGAGAGAAGGGGAAGGTGGAGAGCAGGAGAAAAGGCAATTAAGAGAGTGGTGGGAGAAATTCTTAAAGGGTTGTTTCCTTCATTTTCATAGTAGCTCTCTCTCTGGGAAGTGGGATTTCTGATAATTTTCACCTTTAAAACTACTTTTTAGTGGTGTTTGAAGTTTTACAAGTGAATACATATAGAATTTATAACCAGAGATAAAAGTTTTCAGCTTGAAAACAATCTGGCTATTATAAACACTGACTAAAGATCTATATAACCAGTGGATCTTTCCTTGAAAGTTCCATATGCACGTCAGAATGAATAGACTCTCTTAATGAGGATCTAGCATTCAGCATCTCCAAAATATATAAAAATAGGAAATATTTACCCTGTTGTTAGGATTTCATTTCAAGGTGTATGATTGTGTGTGTGTGTGTGTGTGTGTGTGTGTGTGTGAGAGAGAGAGAGAGAGAGAGAGAGAGAGAGAGAGAGAGAGAGAGAGAGAGAGAGAGAGAAAGAGAGAGAGAGAGAGAGATGAACAGTTTAGAGATGCTGCGTATTGAAACACCCTCTAAAATATTATAGGCAAATCAAGCTCCATTTCATAGTTTACCAGTCAATTTGGGAGGCACTGCAGTTGTTGAAACCTCTTAAGCTCTCTCTCCAGCATCCAGTGCTGCCTTTCAGAACACAGAATGCAGTTAAAGGACAGGAAAATACTTGAGGAGCAGTTTGCAGCAAAGGTGGAGAGTCAGAAGCTAAATTCTTTATCTGCTGTAACATGGCTCAAGATGTAACACCCCAATAGTCTTGATTTAGAAAATTAACAGTAGGCTTCTGTCTGCTTTACTACAAATGCAGCCCGGGCCTCATTACAATTATTCACAGCCATGCTAACCATTTGTTTGAGTAATGCAGGGCTGTACATATTCCCACTGTGAAATCTGTGCTTGAACAGGATTCACATTGATTTCTGTCCACCGAATGTATGCAGAGATTCTCATCCAAATTGATTTTAAAAGAAATGCACCCTCTTCTGATGAATATAGAAAACAAATGAATAGTTTATACATATTTAATCAGGCTGTATGATAAAACCATGCCTGGAAAAAGAAAAAAATATATCTTAATGTAAATTGCCAGCTTTGTCAGACAAGTAATGGGTGTGAGCAAGGGGCCTCCAAATGCGAAGGGCCCAGAGAATTAGATGTCCTTCCTTCATTAAGACACCTTTAATTGTTTTTCAGAATGAGCTCATGCAGCCTCGAGAGAAATGCATGACTAACGTGTACTAGATTCATCGCAGCGCAGACAAAAACTAGTAATTTCCCCCACTCTCCTTGCAGAGATGTTTTGCGGGGATTATCTCAGATCCAAATGAGTAAGAAAAATTCCTAATCAACTAAAAGGAATACGCAGCTTTGAAAAAAATTCTGAAGTAGCATGGTCAGCATGAGACAACTGTTGTAATGAATAGCCCCTGAATATTAGTGATTTAACCTAATAGACTGACTTTTCAAAAGCTTAGGACATGACTGGCCATGTTCTGCTATGTCTTTCCATTGGACTCAGTGACTCAGGCTCTTTCCGTCTTATAGTTTCAGCCTCTCTCAAGAGCTCAGAGTCCTTTCAATTCTTCAAGGACATAATGAAAGAAAAGAGAAGCAGGGCCTGTGCTTTCCTTTCTTTCCTTTTTCAATACATCAGTTCTGTAAGGGGCACAGATCTCTAGGCCCCACATCACATAAACCAGACAGTCCGATGACTGCATCCAATTTCAGGGGAGCTGGGAAATATGTTGTAGGTTGGAGCCGCAGAAGAATAAACAATTGTTTGAAGGAACATCTCTCTGGTTGCTGTCACAGGAGAGAATTCATGAAAAAGTTATTTGTTTTTTTCAGGATGTGAGGAGATACAAAATAGAAACATCTTTATTTGCTTTGAAATTATGAAGTGCATGTGCCTGGGATGAGGAACCTGACATCTCTTATTTTGTTTAACGCATGGTCTGGTGAGAATTATTTTATGTAAAGATGTAAAATATAGAATATTTCCTTTGAATTACCTTCTATAAAGTCATTGTTTAAGCTGGAGAGGCTTCTTGACAGTTAATAGTAATGAGGCTTTTGATTTTCTGTAGCAACAGACTCTGCTTACGGCTGACTGTATGCAGGTAACCCGTGGGTATTAACGAATTATTTTTGGTTAATTTTCTCCCAAGGATATTTTTTTAATGATTTTTAGAGAGAGTGGAAGGGAGCTGGAGAGACAGAGAGAAACAATGATGTGAGAGAGACACATTGATTGGTTTCCTTCTGCATGCAACAGACCAGGGCCGGGGAGGAGCCTACAACTGAAGTGCATGCCCTTGACCAGAATCAGACCCAGGACCTTTCAGTGGGCTGATGCTCTATCCATTGAGCCAAACTAGCTAGGGCTTAATGATTTTATTTATTTATTTTTTTACAAATCTCATGTATTCCACATGGAAAACAACCAGGTTTATTGATAAAGATATTCTTGGCATTGCAGAGATTTTATGAACTTGCACAGTTGATGTCTGATTATTTTTAATGGTAGAGTAGGTAATGACTTTAAAAATTTACACTATAAACTCTAAAAAATCCCGGTGTTTAGTTTTATTGTGCATAATTGTGCTTACTGTGTCATTAAATCTATTTAGGTAAATGAAGCAAAACATTTTCTGAAGCGTAATGGGAAAGTGGGAGAATGCATTAGGATTAATGCATGACTGAATATTTCGTGTGTTTCTTATGTGTTAATTTAACATAACCACACTCTTTGAACAAAGGCAGACTTGGATGTTTAAAACAGGGTCAGCCCAGACATTTAAACCATAAATCAGATTTATCAGCTTGAGAAGTAAGTAGAACTCTTCTATTCTCTCTCATTCCTAGACTTCATTTTCCCATAAAAAGTAACCTGAAAATACTTAATTTATCTTTATTTTGATGATTATTGATTACATATTATTAGGTGTAAACTATGGAATTAGGCTTTGAGAGAAATACAGTGTTGAATCATACTTGGATGTTGCCTTTCAAAAAAGCTCACCCATAGTGATAGAAATAGTGGCTAAGCACCATCAGCCACAACAGCAGGTAACTATGAGATATATGATGAGGAAAATGAAGCTACTAGACAAGGAGTTAAGAAGAAAGAAAAAGATGGGGAAAATGAGGAGAAACATCAGAGAGAAAATGTAAGTTTAAGAAGATAGGTCAATGAAAGTAAAGTAATCAGGAAAATGATTTTTAGAATAAGAGACTTGAGTTAGTAGAGTGATGCAAATGAGAAACAAAAAATAGAAAGTGTTTGCAGTAGAAGTTGAAACAGAATTTAGGGAATGTTACAAGAAATGTCTGAATTTAAGGATATGATGAGGTGGGTGGTGAGATAAAGGTCTAACAGCAAAGCGAATTGACAGGGCCGAGGTGGTTGGAAATCAACTTTCTCACCCTTTTAGACTTGATTATTGTCAAGGTCTGTGGCACTATTTTCATGGAAGCTGACCATGGTTTGAAATGCTCCAGAAGTTGTAAAAACATACTGTGAAACTCAGACCAGACTCCTGCATGTATTATATATTTCACTATCCCTATTCTTATCCTGGCATCTAAACCGCCCTCTTCTGAGAGAATTGGTAGGAAGAACAAGAGCATCAGAGTCAGTCCAGGATTGAATTCTAACTCTACCATGAATTAACAGTATAATTTCCAACATTTTCTTTACCTCAACCTAAGTCTACTCTTTAATGAAACAGAGGGTGATTCTTAATTTGTAGATCTATTGTTAGGAGAAAATGAGATAATAGGTGTTTGAGTACAGTATCTGTACTCTTACCATATCATATTTATTTTTCACTTTCTGAACTCCTTGAAGTTATATGCTGTAGCAATATTACTCAGCAAGGAAACATATTTTTACTTCATAACTATTAAGTAAATTCTACTAGGTACTCTGGTTTGCTGTAATTTTTTTAAAAATCTTGAGTTACATAATAAATAATTTAACTAAGAAATAAATTTACTTATCATACTGCTAAAATGTTCTCTTGGTGGGGCGTGCAGCTTAATAAAATGCATGATTTTATGTCACTTTTCTCTCCAGAGGCATATAGGTAAAGGAAAAAATTAACAAAAATTTCACAGAATTTTCAGAGAAATTGCCTCACATATATGACACATTGCATTGAACATCTTGCATAGCATCTGTACTTAATTTTCAGCTCTGAAAAGCTAAATGAAATGGCCATTAGTGTACAGACAGCATTAGGAGAGTGACTTGTTTTTTAATACAGTTTTAGTAAAACTTGGAAGAAATCCTGACTCTGGCAAAGAGTATAAGTATTTTGGAAGTATTTTTCTTTGCTTGTTGTTTGGCTGAAATGTTTCGATTCTACTTAAATGGATTCACAGTGTTGTATTGTTCTTTAAGTACCAAGCAAATCTAGGAGATTATTTATTTCCTAATTATCCTAGGTGGTTAACAGATGAACAAAGAAAGGATGTTTCCATTTGCCTATTATTTTAATAGAAAAATTCCCTAAAACCTCTCTATTCACACTATAATATACATCCCCAAATATGTATTTTTAAGTTCTTTCTCAAATATATTAAAGTTCCAGTTTCTCCATTATTTCATAGATTATAAGCCCAGTGATTATAATTGAGGTTGCATTTTAGAACTTCAGTCTTTGTGTAGATAAAACTTAACAGAATAGATTTCATGGCACCCACTGAAAATAGGAATGTTACAACTATCCTTTCTCACTAAAATCTTTGTAGAAATCGTGCAAGTTTTTAGGACCTATAGACCAAAAGAGTAACGGTGTTCAACAGGTAACATACAAATATTTTCAAACAGTCTCTTTTGGGGCATACATGTTTCTAGAATTTTACACAATTATAATTACAGGTATCTATCAAATTATTTACCAAGTACTATTGTGTGACATGTCCTACACCGTCATTACTGAATATCCAAATAGCATGGAGATTTCACTGACTCTGGTATACCACACTGTTTGTCAGAATTATATTTGTATTAATAACTCATTCACCATCTTATATCTTCTCCCTTTATGCCAGGTCTTCTATGAGATTATTCCTGCATTCCCTCCAGTCCTAGAATTTTACTTGAATTCTCTTTCCAAATGCAGTTTTATTTTCCCCTACACTTGTACCACTAGTTGTGCCTTTGATATATTTAAATTTAAACTTCTTATTTTGATGTGGGAGTAAAGTAACAAGAATTCCTGAGGCTATGATCTGAAAGACAACAGCCAGACTCACAGCAAGAGAAGTTGAGATAACAACAGTGGGCACACCAAAATGAGCATGCTGTTACAGCACGTGTTCCTAGTTTTATGAACATATTATGGAGCTGACAGATGCTATGATAAATTTATATAAAGACATTGTCGGCAGCATAATTTTTATGTATTCCCTTTAAAGCTGTAAGTGTATGTGTCTGTGAGCAAATATGTATTAGCATACGTGCCGTTCTGCCTGCCTCGTTTTCTTTTTTTGGGACACAACATTCTGCCACCTTGGCATCCCACAGAATTAAAACATTTCCACACATCACTGATATTTGTAGCACCTCTTATTTTTGCCATAAAAATATGTTACATTATTTAGCTTCCCTTTGGAAAAAAAAGGCAAAACATAAACTCACATACACACAAACACACACAAACTTGTGTGCGGAGACCCTGGCCTAATGTTGCTCATCTACAACATTAAAAGACATACATTCAAGGGATGTCTCTGAGCTGATTGGTTCAGGTTGATTCATAATTTGGTTAATTAATAAAAGTAATCTGTGTGGTAGACTTCTCCCCAAAAAGCTTCAAATGATTGCACTTTAAGTACAAGTGAGAGTAAACAACTAATATTTATTTCTAAAAAAAATTGTGAAAGCTAATCTAATGCAACTATTGCACTAGAATCCCCTACCAAGCCTCACAGAACATTCGTGACTTGCCATAAGGAAACCAAGCCCAGCTCTGCTGACTGTTAAGATAAATTTATCTTTTCCAGACTCAATCCTTAGTGTCTGTCTGCTAAGTCTTGATGAAGTAGCTAAATTAATCCCCCCAAGGACTTTTCAAATTGCCAGCTGAGCTTCGTTGGAACCTTTTTCCAAATAGTCATTGTGTCCTCTGTGAAGAAAATTTCACTTTGTATTTGATCAAACACCTTGGTTGTTTGAGAGTTGATAGAGTATCATACACTATTCTTTACTGTAGTCTACATTACCTGTATTCTTTTAAAAATTTTGAAAAAAGTCCCCTAGATGTATATTGTAGGTATGTGTATATATGTTCATTTATATGTGCATAATATTCACACATGTATTCATTTGTGAGTCTTAAAATAATTCATTTTATTTTAAAAATATATTATAAGGATCCATTATAAGCTTGGCTCTGATTATAGGAACCATTTAAAATATGTAACCTTTTTGCAATGTGAGCAAACTTGCTTTGTACCAATCCTGCTTATTCTTTATTGATATTTTATCAACTGGATTCCATTTAACTGGAGAAATGTTTGAATTTCTGGGGAAATTAAATTAGCTGATTTATTTTTAGGTATTGCATCACTTTTTGTATTTAGATGACTTATTAATGGCTATGATCATTTATGTCTTTTGTAACTTTTAATTAAATGTTTTTTTAATATAAGTAAAGTACTCTAGAAAGCATTCTTAGCCCAGCTAAATCACTTTACTAGTATATGTATGATACTGGCTTTGAATCATTTAAAATAATGTCCACTAACATGGCTTTAGTGTATTGGGATATGTTAAAAAATTGATATGATATCTAGTAGTATACATAAGACTATTCTTACAATAAAATGACTTTAAGTATGGTCTTTATAAAAGCCATTTATTTCTTATTTTGATGTTTATGCAATACACTACACTCAAATTTAATTACTTAAATGGGGAATATCTCCTTTAAAAAAGAAGAGAGGAAGATAAATCTTTCATTTCTAAATTACTCCCAAATTCAAGATTAATATTAGTTATTTAACTAGATGTTTTAATTTTAGCCTTACTTAAACTATAGTTCTTCATGATGGATAACACATGAGACGAATAACATTGAGAAATGTCCTAACCTTGCAAAAATAAACTAAGGCAGGTCATTATAGAATATTCTGAAAATTGGCGAAGGGTAATAGGTATGGGGAAAATCCTTGTGTCGCAAAACGTAACTACCCCAGTGATCAGAAGCAATTCCTAACTGGCTGTATGGCATTAATTTATTTTGATAATTAACTATGCCCAGAACAGCTAATAAAGTAGGTCTAATAAAAACGTTGTAATTTGGTCCAGGTGGCAGTAATTTTCATACATGATTGCAAAATTTTATCTTCCACCCCATGAAATGTAGCAAATATAATATATAACTTTGATTTTAAAGGTCTGGTTAATTCATTTTGCCATTAGTCATTGGTGTATTTTTGTGATCAGGAGAAAACAAACCCAGATGAAAAGCATGACAATATTTTTTTTTTTGCTATAAAGATGCTATGCCTATTTTTAATAATGCACCATTAACTAATCATAGAATAAAAAGGAATAGTCTTCGTCTGAAGGTTGTGTATCTCAAATATAAAAACAGACAGGGTTAGAAATATCCTAGACATCCAGACATTCAGAGTAGGTCTTCATGGAGGGGAGCCCCCAGGATATAAAGCAAAGATGGACCCTGAGCACAAGCTGAAGATGCGGTATCTGCAGGCATAGCTGGGGGTCTTGAGGAGACACTACTCCAGCTAATCGGGGGAACATAGCAGTACCTGACTGTAGCATCAACAAACCTTCACTCCTCGCTCCAGCAAGGAAGTGCATGGAGAATTCAGACATATTTGGGTTTGCACTTTAGCTCTTCCACCCTTAATTCATATTACCAGAGGAAGTGGTTCAGAATTCCAACAAGTCTGTAGAAAGCCAGGATGGGGAACCTGGACAAATTTTAGAAAACCCAGGAAGGCAGATAAGCCACTCAGTGAAGGTCTGATATCATATAGCAGGGCCCTAAGCACTAGGCTGGAGTGCAAGCATAAGAACTTAGTCCTTAAGGGTCATACTTTGGTATAGGCAAACCTTGGCGTCCAGGTAGTTAATAAGAATAAACAAAGAGAAACCAAGACTAACACAAAAACAGTTAAAAATCACAAAACCCATGCTATTATAGTGAGATCTGGGACTTGAAAAAATGCCCCATTTTCTAATTGTGCATTAATCAGCTTCCCAAAGACCCCACACTGTGAGTTCAGTATCTCTGACTGACGGAGAGGATGCACTGAGTCTGGGTTGAGAGTGTATGTGGTGGGGTGTTGTTCGGTGGCAAGATTGCCAATTGTACTCACTTGTCCTATAAATCCCAGCCTTGTCACTTCGTCTCAGTCATCCTTCAGTGTATCCTCAAATTGCTTTGTCTTCTTTCGAACCTTAACCTAGAGCTTGAGAACCCAGGGTCACTCATCCTTCACAATTGTCAATTTCAGTAGAGGGAGGTTTGAAAGCATCATTCTACCAGTCCACCTCACTTTTCAAAAGTCTTGTATGACCATTCATTTTCCATTTGATTCAAAATGTCATTCATCGCGTTTATCTTCCTTTTTAGACCTTAGTTCAGCAATTTAGTTTAGGGATGTGATGCTTTCTCACAAATAATAGAGAAAGACACATAGCTATTTGCTCGACTATCTATAATAACCTAATATTTTGCACTTAAGAATTCTATCCAAACACTAGCCATGCTTAACCACAGACTTAGAAAAAAAGAGAAAAAGGAAGAAAAATAAGTTAATATTTGTTATCCAAATTATTTGTTTTCAAGAAGAGAGCCAAGATATATATATATATATATATATATATATATATATATATATATATATATATAT
>PVJC01008864.1:0-48034 GCA_004026665.1 Murina feae | reverse complement strand
TGACAGGACGAGTGAGTGGACGCGTACGTGACAGGACGAGTGAGTGGACACGTACGTGACAGGACGAGTGAGTAGACGTGTACGTGACAGGACGAGTGAGTGGACACGTACATGACAGTGTATTGTGATACAAGCTCAGGAGAGGGTGTGAGCACCGGGGAGGGAACAGCTACCTGATGAGGTGGAAGGGGAGGCAGAGAGAGGCCTCATGGAAGGAGGAAATATGAGCTGAGTCTCGAGGCGTGAAGTCTGGGGGAAAAGCAGGGGACCAGCAGGGGCAGCACTGCTGGTGCCTGGGAGAAGCTGCTGTGGGTGAGGGCACAGGGCTGGGCCAGGTGCTGAGAGACAGCGGACGAGGCTCAGACATTAGGGAGGTGAGACTCAGGGGTGCGAATGCCAGGGTCCCTCATCTCCTCAGCCTGGGACCTGCAGTGGGAGGGAGCTGGCTGTTGTGCCATCCTCCAGGCCAAAGGGGCGGGTGTGAAGCAGAGGGGAGGGTTAGGCCAGACTACTGGCTGGGGGCAAGGCAATGAGGGACAAGGTTGGAGGGGTGAGCAAGGCCAGTGTTTTATTGAGCACTTACTATGTGCTAGACTGTCTACAAACACAACCCCATGAAATAGACTATATCCCCATTTTACAGAAGAAAAGACTGAGGGCTCAGGGACTAGCCCAACGTCACATAGCTGACGGGTGGGAGTGTCAAGGATCCCTGGCTGTCAGGCTCCCACCCCCACCCCCTACTCAGCCCACCCTGTCTACTCAGCCCTGCCTCCAGACACCTGGCTAGAGGTAGAGGATGAGATGCCTGGAGGCTACTGGAGGTGAGAGGAGGAAGCAGAACAAACCGCTTCTTGCTTCTGGACCCACCAGTCTCACAGCCAGGCTCCAGGTCCCTTCCGTGGCTGTGTCACTTCTTCCCATACCCGACCTGCCCTCTCCCGTGAGATGAGCCGCTCAGTCTGCACTTAGTGGCTTCCCACCGCTGGGCTGGAAAGGCCAGCGGGGCTCAGCCTGCCTCCCCACGCCCCTTCCCTCCCCTCCCCTTGCCAGAGGTGCTGATGTTCGAGACGGAGGACTTGGTGCTGCGCAAGAACGTGAAGAGCGTGGTGCTGTGTTTGCTGGAGCTGGGCCGCCGGGCCTGGCGCTTTGGGGTGGCGGCGCCCACCCTGGTGCAGCTGGAGGAGGAGATCGATGAGGAGCTGCGGCAGGAGCTGGCCCTGCCCCCGCCCGACCCCCCGCCGCCCCCGCCGCCCAGGCGCAGGCCCTGCCACTTCCGCAACCTGGACCGGATGGTGAGGGCTCAGGACTGGCCCTCAAGGCCCAGCCTCCCCATGCCCCGTCCTCCCCTCTCTTCCCTCCCCCTCCCACTCCCGTCCCCTCTGGGCCACCCGCTTTTGAACTCCAGTTCCCACCCCACGCTAATCCACAGAGTGGTTGTACGCCTCAATCCTAATCACAGATAGTAGTAGCTAAGCCTCGATCACGTTTTTATTAGAAATCCTGTATTCTACACCTCGCTCATGTAACCCCGTGAGATAGTTTTTAAGAACACAGTCCCTGGCACCATCTCCGACACCTGGGATCAAGTCTGAGTTCCGCTGCTTTGCAGCTGTGTGACTTTGGGCAAAGTATTTAACCTCTCTGTGCCTGCGTTGCCTTCCTGTAGCGTGGGGCAGTAACAGCACCTGGCTTCCATGACTGACATGAGTATTAGATACTAAAGTGCATATAAAGGGTTCAGGACAGTGTCTGGCAGGGGGCACATGCTCTTACAGTGATTAACCCCGAGCTACCACCGAGGAATTGGGGTCGGGGAGGTTCCTTAACTGGCCAGAGCCTATGACACAGTGCAGGCAGGACTCTGACCCTGCAGAGCCTGTCAGATTCCAAGGCCTGCCTTCTCCACCATTCCTCTCCACCACCCCTGCCAGCTGACCACGTGGGCGCTGGGCCATAGGTGACCACTCCAGGTCTTGTTCTTGCTGAGTCATTAAAAGTCTTCCCTACTCACTTCTCAGACTCCAGCCCTGACTGCAGCAGAAGCCTTGGGCTGGCTCTGGGGAGAGGAAGGCCCCCCCATTGGGCTTGGCTTGGCATGGGTGGTGGAGAGTTTGGGCACATGTGCAGGAGGGCTGAGCCCATGCCCACTGCCCGCAGGTCCAGAGCCTCGTGAGCCACTGCACATGCCCAGTTCAGTTCTCCATGGTCAAGCTGTCCGAGGGGAAGTACCGTGTGGGGGACTCCAACACCCTCATCTTCATCCGGGTAAGTGTTGGGACTGAGGTGGAAGGGCCCGAGGGTCAGCAGACTAGGATTTCCCTCCATGGGACCCTGCCCAGGCCTGAGGGCTGGAATAGGAAGTCACCATTCATCCCAACGTATCAGGTCTTGAGGCTTGCTTTCTCTCCCTGGAAAAATTCCAGAAGATTCCTCACAAAGTTGGCAAGTCTATCCCTTGCTTCCATTAGGGCAGCCAGAACCACCCCCACTATCTGCCTCCAACTTAGCCTGATTCTGAGGGGTCCCCGGGCAGAAGTGAGGTATGAAGGGTCCTCCCAACTTCCATCACCTCCACTCCACCCACAGGCCTGGTCAAGAGCAAGGGGCTTGAGGACCCCAAGTTTGTGTCCAGTACCCGGCCCAGCCACTGGGACCTCATAGTTCGCCCCTCAGATGCCTGGTTTGGTACATTCTGCAGTGTGAGCGGTAGTACAAGCTGAAATGTGCCTTCTGCTATCTCCCCACGCTCCATACCTGGCTGTTCCTCTGCAGAAACAGTCTGTACCCAGGGGAGTGGCCTGCAGCTCAGGGACATGGCCAAGCCCTTTAGGGCACAGGCCACAGCTGGGGACAGAGCCAGCTCCCTAAGCCCTCACCCAAACAACAGTTCTGTGAAGTTGGGGCAAGGAATTGTGGCCCCACTTTTCAACTGAGGAAATCAAGGCCTAGAGAGACTATGTGACCGAGTGGAGTGGGGCAGAGCCCCCCGACCCCTGAATTCTTTGACACATGCACTGCAGCACCAGGGCCCGTTTCTAATGCAAGCACGCGCAGGGGGAACCCTTTACCGCGAAGAAAGAGGAGAGGGCTCTGCGCCAGACGGCACAATGCTTGTGCGATGCCTGGTTTCCTTGTGGGACAACTTTCTGTTTGACCTGCCTCCACCCTTGACGACATGTGTCATCTGATGCCCATCACAGAGGAGACTCAGGTGGCAAAATATGCACACGCCCAACTTACAAGGGAACATTTGCATGTGTACATGGGAGGTGTGTGCCGGGAGCCCGCAGGCTGGTCCAGAAAGAGGGCACGCTCTCCATTTTGCCCTCTACCTTATACTTGCCTCCCTGCAGGTCCTCCGGAGCCACGTGATGGTGCGTGTCGGGGGAGGCTGGGACACCTTGGGCCATTATCTGGACAAACACGACCCCTGCCGGTGTACCTCCCTCTGTGAGTCCCTGGCGAGTCCCCTCCCTGCGCTCTGGGTTGGGAGGCTGGAAGTGGGAGGTAGGTATGAACTCCAGGGGCAAGAGGTGTGTGGAGGTGGGGGATGTGGAGAAAAGAAGATGCTATAGAAGGTACAGGTGTGGTGCTCCGTCCGCCCTAGAAAGAAGGCTGAGCAGGCACAGTGCAATACCAATTCTAGCCACAAGATGACGCCAAACACAGAGGCTCAGCATTTGGTCAGGGTGCATCTTGGCAGGGCAAGGTCTGAATGTGATGTCCACAGCGGTGGCACCAAGCATGACCTGGAGGGGTCTTTAATCCTCCAGTTATCTCCAGCAGCACCGCAAGCCCCCTAATAAGCATTCAGTCTAAGGAAAATATGTGAACTTGCAATACAGAGGCAGCTTTAAGTCCCCTGCTGAGCCCTCGCACCAGATTTCACCCCCTGAGCCCCTATAAGAACATTCTGGCACTGGTGCGGTCACTGTCCCTGTAGGTCCCACTGTCTCTAATGTGGGGCGTGGAGTGTGGAAGCTGTGGCGAGAGCCAGCAGCAGGAATTTCATCCTTTCCTTCTCTCCTCTCTGGGGGGCTGTGTTGGTAGCACACAAGCCAGGCAGCTTCCTGAAGTCCCCGGTCCCACCGGTGCAGCACGAAGTGAGGGTGCTGGATGAGCCCTGGCAGCCACAGCCTTCGATGACCATCAGCCGCTCTCAGAGCCCACTGCCCCCTGTGGACTGGAAGACGTACACCTCTTCAGGCCGGAAGCTGAGGCCCGCCCCCTCCTCCCCCACACCTCGCAGTGAACGGGAAGCAGAGGCAGGGGTCCTCAGAGAGACAACACCATTCCTGAGGTACAGGGGAGGGACGGCAGGGCCTCTTTCTCTTTTGGAGCCCACATTCTTGGAGGCCACCCCACCCCAAGATAAAGGGAATGAGTTTTTTGGCAGTACCTTTACCCCAACAAGACTTCGGGTGTTCAGAACCAAAAAAGCACCCAATCCCTTTGGAATTATCTAGTTACTTCATGTGCTCCCATTTCACAGATGAGGAAGCTGAGGCCCATAAAAGGAACAGGCTTATGCAAGGCCTTTCTGTCATTTCATGGTAGAACAGACACTAAGACTTCCCTGCCACCTAAGACTGGTGACCTGCAGTTACTGGGTTTGAAGTAACCCAGAGTGCAGACCAGGCTGCTTTCTATCTGCTACAAGGAAATGACGGAGAATAAAGTTAAACAGTATTTGCCATAAGGAATACCCATGGACAGACACAGAGGGAGAGGGAACATCTGTTTCCTTCCACATGAAGTCTGGCCCCCTTGGAGTTCTGGTTGGGGAAAGGACAGCCCTTCCCAGAGCCAGGGGGCTGGAGGAGGCAACCCTGCCAGCTTTATGATTCTCCCTTTCAGGCGCCAGCAGAAGCCACTCGCCCCACCTGAGAGGCAGCTGCCAGCTGGGGACAGCTCACCCGGCCCCCAATCCTCACCCACCCCCAGGGGCCGAGACCCACAGTGCACCTCCTTTGGGAAGAGGGCAGACAGACACCCCCCTGAACTCCCCAGGGGAAGGACTCCCACATCTTGGGTTCATGAGGAGACAGACCACTGGGGAACCCGTCCCAGGACCTCCACCCCGCAGAGACTCCGAGCCCCTGAGGCTACTGCCAAAGGGGCCCCAGCAAGAGGACCCTCTCCCCAGGCTCCTTATTCCGGTTCATCAGCCAAGCCCATGGGCACCAGGAAGCCGCCCCGGAGTGATGCTGCCTCCCAGCTCAGGGAGCCAGTGTCCGTCCATTCTCCAGCCCCTGTTAAAGGACCAACCACCATCCCTGTCCAGCTGGCCCCTGACCGACCTCCTACTCCAGGAAGCAGCTTTCCAGGTACTGCAAGTGGAGGTCTCACAATGGAACTGGAGAGAAGCTCCATACCACCAGGGGCCGCCACTGGAGTCCTGGCCGGGTCCAGTGGTGGGGACTGCTCTGTGGAAGGAAGGCAAGGGGTCCAGAAGCTGGACATTTGGGTGACAGCAGAAGCCAGAGAGTTCCGGGGCCTGGACACGCCCCTGACCCTGGGTGGGATCAAGAAGCCATCCATCTGCCATAGCCTTGAGGAGGAGCTTTTGGCCAACATGCAGCTGCTAGAGGTGGGAACTGCCCACCCCCGGGGCCCAGCTTCTGGGCTCGTCCCTCGCAGTGGAGTCTACGTCCCCAGCCTGGGTGGGCGGTGGCCTGAGCCTGGGGGTCCTTATGACAAAGTCATCCAAGAATTGGCTCAGGGCCCTCCGCCCCTCATTAAAGTGGACCTGGGAGCCTGGAAGGCTGCCCCTCCAGGCTCCCCTAAGCTGGCAGTTACCACAGGCCCAGGAAGCCCAAAGGGGAAACTGGGAGCCAGAGAGAGTGGGCCGCGGACAAAGGCAGCCCTGGGTGCCAAGGACACCGGGATGAGGAAGGTCCCAGCTCCCGGAGGGCAGGACTGCTCAGCCCCTCCCTCGTCTGCCAGCCTGAAATCCCCCACACCTTCGCCCTTGGACCCAAATTCTGACAAAGCCAAGGCATGTCCAGGCAAGGGCAAGAGAACACTGCGGAAGCCCCGGAGAATACCATCTATCTACAAGCTGAAGCTGAGGCTCAGAACCCGGCCCCGGAGAGACCACAGGCCTGAGGCGCAGCCTTCACGAATCCCCAAACCCCTGGCCTACCTCCGCTGGGGTCCAGCCAGGGCGCCCAGAAGCGGCAGGCTGGAAAGAGAGTCAGCGCTGGGTAGGAAGGGAGGGGAGGCAGCCCTGGTGGATGGAGCCTGGGCAGGGGAGAAAGAGGAAGGAAAGGAGGAGAAAAAGCCAGCCGTTCCACTGGAGAGCAGGCCCCCATGTCCGGAGAGCCTGGGGCCTCAGCAGCTGGATCCACTCCCACCCGAGTCCTGGATCTAAGGAGGGGCTTCTCATCCTGGAGCCGGTGAAGAGAATGCCCAGGCAGCCATTGGAATCCCAGCCACAGGAATAGAAGGAATGGCCCCTCACCTCGATACAGAGCCTTGGCCAGGAGGGGTCAGGAGACAAATAGAGCATTAATCAGCTCAGACTAGCAAATGGGACAACCTTCATCTTCATTCCAATCCAGAACTGGAACAGGGGCAGTGGAGCCACCCTATATCTTATCACCCTCCCCCAGAACAGCTCCCCACACTCCTGTCCTTAGGCCATGGCCACTGTTTCCACAGTTCTTATAAATTATTAAACACGGGTAGGGTGTCCTCAAGTCTCCAGCTTGAGTTGCTCTCTCTAGGGCTGTAGTGATGCAGGAAAGTGTAGCTTCAAACATTCTCCCACTGGAGGGAAGAGGATCAGGGAGGAAGCTGGGTTGAGAGAGTCGGCCTTTCTCTCCTAAGGTTCAGCCAACCTCGCCCCCAGATAGCCCACCTCCTGGAGGTGGCTGGTGCGTCAGCACCATGGACAGGGACAACGCTCACCAACGCAGGCTCCTGTGAGACTTCAAAGCTTGGCTCTGGGGCTTGGGGACTGAGATCCCTAGAGTCAAGAGGGCTGGTTAACATATCTACACCCGTGAAGTTATGACAGAGGGATCACAGAGGCCCAGCGGCGAGCCAGACAGACACAGAGGCGGAAACTGGGACTGAGTCCAGTTATGCAAGTTGTCCTGAGAGTGGCAGAGGGAGATGTTATGCTTCTCCTCTGGAGGGTTTTGATCAGTAGGAAGGCTCAGGGGTAGGTGAAGAGGAGATGAGTCCCAAATTCTTCACCTTGGTCTTTCTGGTTGTCCTGAGTCCCAAAACTCAGGCCACCCATCACCCTTGCCCTCCTTGCTCAGCAGAGCTCTGTAGGGAGCCCCTTTCTTTCCACCCTCAGAAACAGCCAACACCTTGGTACAGAAACGAGGGAAAACACTCCCTGATTTTTAATCTGACTTCCGATCACAGCGCAATGGGCATCACACACTTCCAGACCCTGTGGTGGGAAACCCTGGGTGGGTGGGGGGAGGCAGGGAGAAGGACAGAGACTCAGAATGGGGGTGGAGGAAATAGAAATCAAAGACCTGGGTGAGCAGAGAGGGTGAGGTGGACGGGCAGGCAATACATTCCAATGGCTCCCACAGGGGCAGCCAGAGGCTTGGGTCCCCCACCCTCACTTCAGGTGCTTCAGAGCTGGGGGCGACGGTGGTGATGAGATGCTGCCATCCCTTACCCTGTCCCCCTGGTAAACCAGGGAGCAGGATACAGGGGAGGAAGGGGGCAGGCCCTCTTTCGTACCCTCCCAGCCACTCAGGGTGTGGGGAAGGGGAGCCACCTCCTCTGCTTCAGAGGGAGGCTCAGAGGGCGGGTCACTTGCCCCGTCATGTAGCACAACAGGGACTAGAACCAGGGGCACTGGACTGCCCAGGTCAGGGCAGTCATTGTAGGGCTGTGTTACCCAGGTGGGTGGAGGGGGAATCAGCTGGGAAATTCATTGATTCCCTCTCATACTAGATCTGCATGATAAGCTCCCCACCCACAACCCTCCTCTCCGTCACCGCTCTGGGCTACCTGATTTCCTGGTCTATACAACAAAGCTGGGCCAGGTCTAGGCCGAGATGTTCTATCTGCCCCTCTTCTAACCTTGCTGTCCTCCCATCAGCCCAGGGCTGAGGGCTCAGCCGCAAGAAGAACTTGGCCTGGGGGCAGGGAACGCGCACCCCTTTGTAGCCTCTAAGTCCCCCGGGAATCCCTCAGGCCGTTTCTGGTATCTTCATTATGTTTGTTATTTCTAAGTCAATACAAAACTGACAGTGATCAGCTCTGGTGAGGAGAGGTAGAAACCCGGCCAGGCAGCCGGAGAAAACAGGGTGGGGTGAGTCAGGGCATAGTGCCAACTGGTGTTGGCACAAGGAAGTGTAGATCCTGAGGGCCTCCATCCAGGAAGGGGGGGAGAGAAAAGTGGGCATATCTCCCTCAAGCAAGGGGTCCCCATAATTCTTTTTCTGGCTCTACCCATCCCCAGATTAATCAGGGTAACCTGAGATTCAAGTAGGGGCATCTGATTGGGGTGGATGGAAAAGCAGAGCCTTCCCTGCCACAACCTGGGCCCCAACCCCCACCTGGGAACCAGCCTGCCCCCCACAGCTCCCCAAACCCAACACCCCCCAATCTAACACCACCCTATGCAGGAAGGAACAGGGGGCTGGAGCCTGGCATCATGGAAGTAAATCTCTCCACACTCTGTCGGGAAAAAGTTTTAACCAAGGGGGTGACCTGGCTTTGGGATCAGGGGGTGAGGGGCACCTGGCAGGGACGGACCATCGAGTTAAGGCTGGAAGGTAGGTTGTTGTGTCTCGGGGCTGCTGGGTGGGGAGGTCTCCCTGGAGAGGGCAGAACTCAGTTTTCGCCCCTTGACTAATCTGGGACCTCAACCCTCAGACCGAATGTGGTCCTAGGACCACCCGCATCTCTCTGTCCTGCGCCCGTGGTGCTGCGGGCAGAGGCGGCACCAGGATCTGCAACAAGGGGGTGGGAGAAATGAGAGCCCTGTGAGCTGAGCTGGGGCGGGGCGGGGACCAGAGAGTGGGTAAGACCAAGAGACACTTGGGCAGACCGATGGGCACGGGAGGAAGGCGCAGGGCAATGACAGACAAGCTCTCTGGAGAAGACTCGTGGGGCACCGGCTAAGGCAACACCTCCCCACCCCCACCCTCCACTTCCTGCGCGCACCCCAATCCCAAAAGGCTGTGGTGCCCCTGGGGGCCCGGCTGGGTACTGCGCTGACCACAGCCCTAAAGGAGGCCGCCCCGGGAAGACAGATTCGAGAGACAGGAGGACGGGGCCATCTGGGGGGGCTCCCTCCCGCCCTCCGCCTCTCCCCGGGAGGTGCGTGGCTGCGGGGCGTTTTCGGCCCGGGCGCCCCGAGTTCTTTTCCTACCGCTCGCCGCTCGGGCCGGGCAGTCCCCGGAGGCAGCGCCCCCGGGTGGCGAGTGGGCGCGCTCACATGATGGCGCAGCGGTTGCGGCGCAGCGCGCCCTGAAAGCGCAGGGCTGCGTGCACGTGCTTGCAGCGGGCGCAGCCGACGCTCTTGAGCAGCTCGCTGAAGAGCAGCAGGATGTGCCAGTTGTACTTGGCCGAGCACTCCACGTAGCCGCACTTCCAGGTCTTGCGCACCAGGTGGGACACGTTCCAGCGCGGGATCACGCGGCCGCGCTGCAGGTCCCGCTTGTTGCCCACGATGATGATGGGCGTCTCCGAGGTGCCGATCACCCTGCGGGGCGAGGCGGGACGCTCAGGACTCCACCTGGGTGGCAGCCACTGGACTTCAATGAAGGCAGGCTGAGCCTGGTCAGTAATGGTGCTACCATACGCCTGCTCCGGGCGCGGGGCTTAGCTCGGGGGTTACATTACATTCTCTAATCTGCACAATTGATGCAGAAGGTGGGTACCAGTGCTAGCCCCATTTTACAGGTGAGGAGCCTGAGGCGCACACATTCACTGACCTGGTTAAGCAGCCGAGGGGCCCTGGCAGTCTTGTTCCCGGAGCCCCAGATCTAACCACTGTATTCGACTACCCACCCCCTGGGAAGGGTCCCAACATGAGTTAACAGAAATGGGGAACAGCAAAATGTCACGAGCGTGTGTGTGTGTGTTTGACTGGATGTGTGGGAGCTGGAGGGGACGTCATCTGCATCCCTCCACTGCACCCTCTCCATGGGAACTGACTAGCACTAGGGCATCCACTGAGGTGGCCATGGACTGTATCCTGAGCCCTCACCTTGTCTCTAGGATCTGCTGGCGGATGGTCTTGACGTACTCAAAACTGTCAAAGCAGCAGATGTCGTAGACCAGGATGTAGGCGTGGACACTCCGGAGTCCCCTGCAGCACGCGTCTGCCCACTCCTGCAACACCCCCAGTCAAGGTCAAGGTTAGAGCAGCCATGAGAGCTCCCCTTGTCCCCAGCCACCTCTAGCCATAGACAGACAGCACCCTCACCTGCCACTGCACCCTAAGCCTTGCACACACACCTATCCCCAAGAAGCCAGAGCCAGGGCAGAATGGAGCTCAGTGCTGCAGCTTCCCTACCCCAAGCTGGGATGGGGCAGGTCACACTGTCTGACCTCGAGGACCACTACACGGCCCTGTGCCTATCGGGAGCTGTTTAAATAGTCTCTATCTTTTAATAAAAAATGATTTCATAGAGAATGGGAGAGGGAGAGATAGAAACATCAAACATCATTGATTGGTCGCCTCCTGCATGCCCCCCACTAAGGATCAAGCCCACAACCCAAGCATGTGCCCTGACTGGGGAATCGAACCATGACCTCCTGGTTCATAAGTGGATGCTCAGCCACCGAAATAGTCTCTGTCTTCTAAGGCTTAGCTCAAACAAACGCCTCCTCCTCCAAGAAGCCTTCCTATAAGCAAGGGGCTACTCCCTTAATCTCCTGTGTGTATATATCTTGGTTACCAATGATTCCATCTCCAGATCCACACTTCTGTGAGCTCCTGAGAGAATCAGAAATAAGCCATCTCATTTTTATGTAACTCCTCCTCCTCCCCACTCACTACCTTGCACACTGTGTTGGCTCCTAGCAGGCTCCTAAGGGCACACTGCCTAACCTGGTAAGCTCTCCATGGTCCTGAACCCCACTTGGTCCACGCTGGGATCAGTGCAACTCCTGTCTGTCATGCTGCCCTTGAATTGCTATCTGATGTTCCCCTTCTGTAGGTTCCACTCTTGCCCTTGGACAGAAGGAGACGGTCTGAGAAGACTGAGATTGGATACACAGGCGGGGCTGATGGACAGCAGGGCCCCAGGGAGCGGGAACTTCCTGAATGTTTGTGGCAAATTCTCAGGGTGGGGTTGCAGCTCAAGATGAATAGACCCATGGAAAGTCTGAGTGCACCAAAGAGAAAGTTCCTTACGAATCAATTAGCTAATTAACTTGCCAGCAGATGGCAATTTTGAGAGCAGTTGAAGGCAGCCAGTGTGTGGAAAGAGCATGGACTCTGAAGCGGGGGGAGGCAGAGGCCTCCGGGCCAAGGGGAACCAGGGTTTTCTCCTTTGAGGGGCCAGGCAAAAGGTGCAGCATGTCTCCTGAGCCAGCTTGTGAGCTGAATTGGGCAAAGACCAGGCATCAAGGAG
This sequence comes from Murina feae, assembly GCA_004026665.1. Taxonomy (NCBI): domain Eukaryota; kingdom Metazoa; phylum Chordata; class Mammalia; order Chiroptera; family Vespertilionidae; genus Murina; species Murina feae. The sequence continues at coordinate 36,467 of PVJC01008864.1, read as the reverse complement.
GACTCCTGCAGGTTCTCCACCTCAGAGAAGAAATAGAAAGGAAAAGGCTTTGGTGGTGGTGGTAGAGAGTTGTGTCTGACTCCTAAAAGGTACTTCCCAACTCGAAGGCTTAGAGGCTGCTGCAGTGGATTTCCCCAAGGAGATGATGTGGCATCTCTTCTTTGTGCTGAGTTTTAACTCTGGTGCAGGGGGAAGACACTGAGGACAAATCTAAAACGGTAGGAAACCATTAACTGTCTTCTGGGACCAGGGAAAACAGCATTCCGCCGGACACAGTGAGCTCCAGGAGCCCAGGACCCACATTTGTACATGGTTCCTCCCCCAACCCACATAGGAGTGATTAGTGGCAAGTGGGAGGAATGGAGAAACAGGCACAGAGGTTCCCTCCCTCTTCCAGCTCTCTGCTGGGGAGAGGGAACAGCTGCCAGCCTTCCAGGGTGACAGCCCCACCTCTTCCCTAACATGCTGACTCCTCAAGGGGGCCTCCAGGCTGCCTCCCACCCACTTCTCTCTGGAGGCTCCTAAAAGGGGGAGGAGGAAGGCTCCTGATTGGCTGGCTTGTCCCTTCACCCCTGGTTGAAGGGAGGGAACAAGAAAGCTCAACTTTCCTTCCAGCTTGTTCTATGAAGGGTTCCAGGTGAAAAGACCATCTTGGGGCCCTGTCAAAACACAGAAAGTTTCAATGGAAACTGAGTCCAGTTCCAAGGACATGGGAGGTGAGGGAGGTTCAACACCTGGGCCTCCCTCGGGCATTCGCTACTCATTCCTCTGGTGGCTGCTTGAGCCCTCTAACCTCAGCCTCCTTCTCTGATAGAAAGGAGTGGGGGCTGCAGGGAGGGACAACTGAGGCTCAGACCCAGGAAACATCACTCTCCTGGGCTGATTTCACCTGGAATTGGGAAAGAATGTGTTTTTATTCTATTGTCAGGTGGTGCCATCAGGATACGTGTGTTTTATATTTGTTACTTGTGCTCCAGGAGTGAAGTCTAAAGAATCCAAAACTCAGGGTCAACCAGAAAGAAAAAGACCAACAATCTGATAGAAAGAATCCAAAACTCAGGGTCAACCAGAAAGAAAAAGACCAACAATCTGATAGAAAGATGGGCAAAGGGCATGAATAGCTGTCAGAAAAAGAAATATAAAGGCCCTTAAATGTATGAAAAGATGCTCAACTTCACTCATAATCAGAGATGCAAATAAAACTACACACAGACTATCAAATCTCATCTATCAGATCGTCAGGCAATACTCTCTGATGGGGAGCCCTGGCTGGGTAGTACTGTTGGTTAGAGCATCGTCTTGATACTCCAAGGTTGCAGGTTCGATCCCTCATCAGGGCACATACAAGAAGCTACAAATGAATGCACCAATAAGTGCAACAATAAGCTGATCTCTCTCTCTCTCTCTCTCTCTCTCTCTCTCTCTCTCTCTCTCTCTCTCTCTCTCTCTCTCTCTCTTATCAATAACAAAAAAGGCTCTGGGGGAAACAGCGCTCATGTAAGTTTATAGATGGCAAGGGGAGTCTGATACCTTCCAAACTCCAGGTGCATTTACCCTTGATCTAAGCAATGCCTTTCCAGAAATCCATCCCATGGATATGTCTCCTAGGCACTAAATGACTGTGTACAAGGCTGCTCATCACAGCACTATCTGAAATAGCAGAAGATAGGAAACAACCCACTTGTCCAACAAGTGGGGGACTGCCTAATACCCTCTCCAACGGACTACAGCATAGGCATAAAAAAGAATGAGATGACCTCTAGATACTGACTTGGAAAGATCTCCAGCTTATAACATTAAGTCAAAAACGCAAGGTCCAGAACAGTGCTGTTTTTTAAATGTAAGGAAGGAAGTGGAATAAGAACACATTTTCTTAATTTTTGTAAAGAAACACTGGAAGTCTGAATAAAAAAAAACACAATAAGAAGAGTGGCTTTAGAGAGTGGGGCAAGAATCAGGGTGAAGCGGGCAGAGGTGGGACTGAGATTTCTCTGGGTGAACCTTTTTATCAAGTCTGAACTTTTAAATTGTGTCTTACCTAGGCCAGACTTGAAACTAAATTACAATGAAGTACACAACAAAATGTGAAACATACACAAAGCTTGAGGTGCCGGCCTGACGTGAGATCTGAGACTCAGGCTACTGTTAAAGTCTCCTTTGGAGAGTTAGACCCTGACCCGCTGCCCTGACCTCGCTGCTCCCAAGGGGTGGATGCCTGAATCAGGCTGTTGTCTTTGGTGCGGATGGCCCTACCTGGGATGGCAGAAGCCAGTGTCTGTGAGGTTGGGCCAGGGCTCTCCTGCCGGGGGTTGCGGAGCAGTGCTGAGCCTGATCCCTCCCCAGCTGGCCAAGCCATGGCCCTGCCTTCTTGTCTCCACCACTGTGCCTATCCTCTTTTCTAGGCAGTGAGCAAAGTGTCTTAGAGCTCCCCATGCACCCTCCCGCTCTGAAGCCAGAAGCAGAGAGAAGGAAGGAGGCCTGGGTCCCTTTGAGCCACGGCACTGGGAGCACCTGTATGTAACCCCTGCAGGAAGGGTGCCCAGCAGGCCAGTCCTGAGAGCAGGGGCAGAGCATTACTTAAGAGAAAAGCCCCTTGGGCAAGAGACCTGTCTCTGAGAACACACCTTTGCCAGGTCTTGGCCTTTTCTTCTGGCTGTCCCGGCTACTGACCTTCCAACCCCAGTGCCCACTACAGAGCCTGGCACACACAATAAATAAAGCTCATCAAGTGGCTGCAGAATGAACCAGGACACAATGGATTCCTGGTACGGCTCTAAGTATTCCTGGTGGCCCATGGTGCAGCGTGGAGCTGGAGAGGATTGGAGTCCAGCCTGTCCCCTACCCTTCCACTGCCCCTCTCCCCTCATGAGCCCTCCTACCTGCAGCGTGTTGACAGGGAAGGCGCTGATGGGCGGGAAGTCGAGGATCTGGAGGTCGTGCACGTGGCCGTTCATGACGACAGCAGGCAGGTAGAGGCGGCGGGTGGTGGTGGGCACACAGACCTCGCTGAACTCGTTGTACAGGAACTGGCGCACGATGGCACTCTTGCCCACGCCTCGCGCCCCCAGCACGGCCACCCGGTAGGTGGAGACCATGCCTCTCGCCCCACGCCGCCACCGTGTCCTCGCCGCTGCCTGGGGCTCCCCCGGGCTGCATATTCCAGGGGCTGGGGGCTCAGCCACCGTCAGGACCAGTCATTGCTGCCCCTGCCCGCCCTGGGCCCTCTGCGGCCTCCACCTGGACTGTGGGGACAAGAGGTGGGCTGGCTTTAGGGTCTTTGCTGAAGTGGTTTCAGCCACTCAGAATGCCTTCCCTTGCCCAGAACCCTAACTTATCTGCTGAAATCCTCGCCATCCTTCCTTCATTTTTTCCTGTCCTCCCACCTGACTTCCAGCCAACAAGGCAGGCTGTGGAGCACCGGAGCCCAGCTTCCCCACAAAGCCCGGATGTGTCTGGGTCTCCCCCCTCAGGGGTGAGACCAGGCCAGTGTGTCTCAGTGGAGGCACTGCTGGCATTCCTTAGAGGGAGAATTCTTCACTGGGCAGGAAGACTGGCACACTGCAGGACTTTTTACATCCCCAGCTGCCAGATGCAGCAGCCTCCAGTCACCATGACGACCCAAAACCCTCCCCATTTCCAAATGCCGCCATTGAGACCCCTGGACTAGAGGACCTCTTGGCTCTGGAGGGCAACACTTGTCGAGCACTTGCTGTTGGCGTGCGTGCGTGCTCACAGGGATACTCGCAGTGAATACGATCCCCCCGAGGGATTCCCACTTTAGAGAAGGCTCAGAGGGAGTAAGGAATGTGCCCAAAGTCACACAGCTGGGACTGCCAGCGACTCCTTTCTACAATGTCGCAGCACTTCTTCCAAGTCTAGTGATTCCAGCTGGTAAATGCCTGCAGGCCAGGGTTGTGTCTGATTCTCTGGCAACCCCCTGAGCTCCGAGGGCCTGGCACATAGCAGGTGTGCTCGCAGCCAGGACCGGGCTGCTTGCTACAAGACTGGACCTTGTCACAGATTCATTAGCTCCACGCTTGCTCAATTTCAGGGACTTAGAGCTTGGGTATAAACCACAGCTGTTTTCTAGCTGAATCGGAGCCACGCTCTGCACATGTATTAAATGGGTCCATCGCTCCTACTTCTGAGAAAATCTACGTAAATCTCCTAGCGAGGTGCCTTCCCTCTTTTAGGGGGTGGAGGGGGGGGGAGGATGATGACCAGGGGGCTGCTACCTGCCTGAGACATTGTTTGGGGACAATTCCCAGGAAGGATGAGACCAGTGCCTGCAAAAGGGGCCCAAGGGGGAGGGGTTTGCTGGATTTAGGGCCGTGCTTTTCAGGCTGCATGTATGTTTTCTGTGTGCATGCATGCTCTTTCCACACGCGCACAGTTCACAGCTGAATGCACTGCGAGGACCTAACCCACTAGGTCCTTGTACTGACAGCAGAGTATATATAGGGCAGGATTTGAAGACACACCAGGGTTGAATTCCCAGCTTTGTCACTCACCGCAAGTGTGAGGTTGGGCATGAAACTTCACAGGGTGTGGTGTGGTTGTACAGGTAAAGCCAGGTGCCTGGCACAGAGTAGGTGTCCAATGAGGAGTGGCCATTGCTATGCACCTCCACCTAAGGTTGCTAGGACCCCCTAGCAACCCGGGATGGGTCACCATCCACTGCTGTTTACAAACATGCTTTGTGTGTGTGTGCGTGTTTTTGATTCTTTTCCCCATTTTATTGATGGTAAAAACAAGAACCAAAAACAACCCCCAGAGACTTAGGGAAGTGACCGCAGAGCCAGTTGAGCTGTCAGCTAAGAGTAGGACCCTGACCGCCTTCCTGCCCCATGTAGTGTCTCCTCAACAGGTGCTACGGGCTCCCAACTGGGGCAAGTCCCAGTCCTTCCTTTCCATAAACCCCTCCAGGCCCTTGGCCCCTCAGGCATCCCTGGACATGCCAGCTTGGCAGAGGACCTCAGCTGGGTTAATTACATAACCAGACAAGCAGGTGGGGAGGGGGACATCCGAGGGCAAGTGGAGACGACAAGGAACGCAAGAAGAGTCCTCTGCCTTTCTCTGGGAGGCAGCTCAGCGGTATCTAGGATGTCCCCTACTGGCACATCCTCCTGGACACCACACTTCCTGCCCAGGAATCAGTCCTTTAGGGGGAATAACGGGAAAGAAAAGCGGGTCACGGCGCTAGTGCCAGGAAGCGGCGGCGCAAGAGAGGCCCCTAGGCTGGGGCAGCCTTCCTGGAACTCACCAGGCCCCAGTGTGGCCCTGTCCCTGACTCAGAGGTGACCAGTGCCCCCTCCTTCTTCCCGGGCAGGTCTAAGTGTCTACTAATCTAGCACCCCCAGCGGGGGGGGGGTGAGTGGGGGCTGTCCAGAGAAGCAGGGCCCAGCCCCTGAGCGCTCCCTCCCCAAGGCCTGCGCTCTGCAGTGAGTCTGCAGACAGCGCTCGCGGGGAAGAGCCTGAGGACTCACCCAGGGGCCAAAGCCTGCCTCTCGTCCTCTCCCCTGGGCCTGAATGCCGGGCCCCAGGCTGAGGACCGGGCTTTTTGGGTCCCGTGGGCCGAGTCGCCGTCTGCCGGCTGTTGTCCCCACCACGTTCCTCTGCGAGTGGGTGGGTGGGGGCTTTGAAGATGCTGGGCTACCCCTGACCTGATTGGTAGGAGTGTGGGGAGGGGGGGGATGCTAGAGCCCAGCCTGATCTCCGCCTCCAGCACCTTGCAGGCACCCCGCATCCCCAGCTCCCGCTCTCACGTGGCAGCCCCGCGCCGCTTCCCCGCCAGCCCGCCGGCCCTCTCCTCCCCCCGCGCCCAGGCACCAGTCCCCCCAGCCGTTCCCCCTCACCTACCCTCCGACCCCGCGCCCCTCCCCCCCGCCCGACCCCTGACCCGCCCGTGTTCCCCGCCTCCCGCCGCTTACCCGGGCCGTCTTAGTGCCCCCAGCCCTGGGGCCGCGCTCCCCCCGGGCTCCGCGCTGTCCCCGGCTCCCCGGCCCGGGGGGAGAGAGGAGGAGGCCCCGGCCGCCCTGTCGGGGCGGGCTCGGAGGCGGGCGCGGGGGGCAGGTGCTGGCGCCGAGGGTAGGCACCTCCAGCCCTGCTCCCTCGCCGCCCGCCGCTAGCGCTGGAAGGAGGGAGGAGGGACGGGGCGGGCGGGGCGGGGAGGGGAGGGGGACGGTGAGTGGCTGGCATTCCGCTGGGTCCCTGCGCCTGACACATTCATTTGGACGACCCTGGACCAATTTTTTAATCCTCAGACCCGACCTTCACCCGCTCCGCCTCTGCTTGCGGTATTTTCAGCTCTAACCGGAGGGGTGGGAGGCAGGGACCAGGGAGGCCCTCCTGCCGTTAGCTTCACCCCAGACCAGGCTCGCTCGGAGCAAAGCTGCTCCTCCGCTTCCAATGGATGACCTCTGCGACCCTAAAAACGGCTGCCCCTTTCCTCTCTGGGCTGGGAGACACCAGGGCTTGGGGGCAGAATCACCCACGTATTTATTCTAAAATAGTCGTTGCAAGTGTCATTATCAGTAGCTAACATTTATGAGCACCTACTATGTGCAGGCTGTGCTCGGAGCTCTGGCTGTGTTCTCAAGTTTCACCCTCACAATTCTGTGGAGTGTTTATCCTGTTTCACAGATGAGGGAGCTGAGGCGGAGAGGGGCTAAGTTGTCTCACCGAAGGGAATATGAAGACTGGGAGTCCCAGCTGGGCAGCCTGATGAGCTGGGAACGGGGCTCACCGTCCAGCCGAGGGACCAGAAGCAGCCTCGCTGAGCCAGGGGCTGGGTGCGCCGGCAAGGTTCAGAGGGGAGGCAGAGGGGGTGGGCCAACTAGTTAGAGGAGTCCGTGGAGGCAACTTTTAGGGAAGGAGCCTTCAAAGAAATGGACGTGGGGTGGGGATGTTGTGGAAGAGGAGGCCTGAGAGTGAGCTCAGGACCAGACCTGCACGCAGCGGGCAGGAATCATGGTGAGTGACAGGGAGCCAAGTTGGTTGAGGTGAGGAAACAAGGCCTCCAGCGAGGAGTTTGGACATAGTCCTGTGCTGGATGGGGACCCACTGAAGGTTTTTGTTTTTGTTAATCCTCACCCATCTCTACTTTTCCATTGATTTTCTTTTTTGAGAGAATGAAAGGGAGAGAAGAGGCACAGAGAAAAACATTGATGTGAGAAAGACACATTGATTGGTTGCCTCTGAAACATGTCCTGACCAAGATTGGAGATCAAGCCTGCAACTGAGGTACATGCCCTCGACTGAAATCCCACCTGGGACCCTTCAAGTCCAAGGGCCGACGCTCTAACCACTGAGCAAGCGGCTAGGGCCATTAAAGGGTTTTGCAGCAGGATGGCAACGTGGTCACAGTATCTGAAATGCCTGTGGGACTGGGAGGCGGAGGAGGGGGAGCTAATATCTGTCTCTGCCTCTGGGACCCAGCACCACCCGCTACCACATTCTACTACTTGTGGCCACGCTTTCCTCACAGAACCTGGTTCTCTTCCTCACTGGGCTCTACATTTTGGGCACTTTCCCAATTGTTCCCTCTTCTCTCCTGTCCAGACAGAGAGCACAGTGCTTATGAGCCAGAGTTCAGAATCAGACGGCTCTGCGTTTAGATCCTGGCCTTACCACTTACTATGGGGCTGAAGGCAAGCAACTTGAACTCTCAGAGCTCCAACTGCCTCATTTGTAAAATGGGGGACGTGATCTCCATGGCAAAAAATGAGCTACGTTGTGTAAAGTCCTTATAGCAGCACCTGTGTGTAGAAGTTCCATGTGGCCTTTTCCTTTTTCCTTTTCTCTTTTAGAGACATACAACCACTCATAGAGGAACTTGAACATCACCTTGGGAAAGTCCCTATTTATATTCTGGGAGGGTTCCCAAGGGGTTAGGGTGGGGTATGGGGGAGAAAGCTAAAAGCAAATACAAGGCCCAGAAGGATAGTGAGCTGCTTTGGGGGGGGGGGGAGAAGCAGATTTACCGGGCCCCTGAGATCACAATGGTCACCTAGTGCCTCCTAACTTGATTAAGTCATCCAGGGCACTATCTATCTCCCCAGTGTATCTGAAAATCTTTAATTCTTACTCTCCCGAGGGTCCTAAGCTTTATGCCTACTCCCTGGGGCCATAACCCTCCTTTCTGGATCTATCTTAGACCAAGTAGACTAGAAATATGAAACTGCAATGCTCATACTCATACCTTGGGGGCATTTTTCCCAAAGCTTTTCAACTTAGTTATATTAGAAGAACACAGAGCTGCGGGTTAATTATGGGAGCTTCATACTGGCCTCCAGTGGTAGCTCATTTAAAGCATTTTACACACACACACACACACACACACACAGTATTACCATAAAATGCAAAATTTGTCTGAACAGTTGTCATTTTAGTTTGCTGAGAGTCTCTTTGAGCTAAGAATGTATATCTAGGGGCGTGTTCGCTCTTCTCTATCAGTAGGATTACCGTGGTGAGAGTTTTTTAAAAAAATTTTTAAAATTGATTTTAGAGAAAGGAAGGATACAGAGATAGAAACATTGATTGGCTGCCTCCTGCACACCCCCTACTGGGGACTGAGCCCACAACCCAGGCATGCAATCAGGAATCGATCTAGCGAACTCTTGGTTCAAGGGTCAACACTCAACTATTGAGCCACATCTGCCAGCCATGGTGAGAGCTTGAGAGGCACGGTCCTCGGTTCTGTCTGACCTTAAGCCTCATGTGGCTCTGGTTCAGCTGAAGACACTAGACAGCTGAGGTGCAAGCTCAGGCTCTATGGGAGCAGGTGTGTGTGTCCACCCCCATCATCTGAGGCCCAGACACCGAGTGGGAAAGAAAAGGCAAAGACCCAAACCTGCCTACTCTGGCCTTGTTCCATCATAGCCCAGGACCCTCCACTAGCTTCCAGAGGCTGTTCTGCCATATGCATCCTGGAATCTCTGACCTTGAATGGAGAGTGAATGAAACAAGGGAGGGAAAGCCAGAGGCCAGATCTGAACACAATCTCCCATCACCTGCGTAGTGGGGTGAGGGCGAGTGGAGTTGTCTCAGTCCTAAAGCTTTGGGACCAAAGTCTGCCTGGGTCTCGTAAGCCTCTGAATCAGCTTTGCCCTTGTTGGCAGCATTAAGGATGGCAGGGCAAAAGCTAAATGAGAAGCTGAGGTGGCAAGTTTGGAGTGAACTTGGAAACCTCAAACATTCTGGCCCTAATAACACATCGGGCCCTGACCAGTTTGGCTCAGTGGATAGAGCGTCGGCCTGCGGACTGAAGGGTCCCAGGTTCGATTCCGGTCGAGGGCATGTACCTAGGTTGCGGGCATATCCTCAGCTGGGAGTGTGCAGGAGGCAGCTGATCAATGTTTCTCTCATTGATGTTTCTAACTCTCTATCCTTCTCCCTTCCTCTCTGTATAAAATCAATAAAATATACTTAAAGATAAAAAATACAAAAAAACCTATCTGGGGGCTGGTTGGGTTTCTAGGATTAGTGTTCAGGAGGTAGAAACGGGTAACAACGGGGGAGGTGTGATCTTCCCCAAGTGCCACACCAGGTATTAAAATAAACAGGCTCTTGCTCCTGGAGCTGAGGGTGGCAGGGAATGGAAATCTGCATTCCAGCACCATCAGAAAAAGCATCAATGCATGAGGTGGGAGTAGGATGGCTCAAACCTGGGAGTCCTCAGCTGTTCTCTGGCCTCAGAAACAGTGTCCCTGAGCTCTCAGTAGTTTGTAGTTGCCACTTTATGGGCAGAGAAGGATCGTAACGTATCACCATCTTGGGGGCTTAGCAAGATTGGCTGTTGGCCAGGTGGCTCAGTGCAGAGGGAGGAGGGAGCCTATAAGGGGGACGCTGTAGTGCAGTGCTGAGGACGCGGAGCTGGAAGATGTGACTCTACTGCATCTCATGAAAAATGAACATAATGCTCAATTCAGGGGATGGTCAGGTATCATGAGCATAAAAGTGCTTTTACCATTTTTCAACTGCCACCAACACTGAGCATCATCACTGTAGAACAGGAAGCAGACCAAACAGCGTGAGTCCTCTGGCCCCAAGAGCACACTGAACACACTGGGGTCTTCCGTAAAATGCCGTTTCCCCTGGCCCTCACCCCAGCCTGGCAGAACAGATCTGTGAAAGCTCTCAGGTGATGTAGTAATGTGCACCCCAGAGTTTAGAGTCTCTGCCCTAAGGATTCTCTGGTCCCCCTGGTGACATGCTTAGCTGGTGCACCCAATTAGATCTCAGTAAGGCCCATCCCATTTCATCTTTGACCCTGAACCTCAACAAAGACCACCCTGACCCCACTCCTCCCCAAGTGTTACTCTTATTACAGTCGGGGCTAACTGCCGCCCAGCAATACAGTCAGCCAAAAAGCTCCCAGCTGACAAGGGAAGTTCGCTCATGATGTTTGGATCCCAGTAATAAAAGCAGTTTATTCTGAGCACCTAGAGTGCCACGCACTGACTATGCTCACCTCCGTGAGCTGGATTGGTGGGGAGGTTCGGAGACTAGTCCAAGGGCATGTCAGTGTTGGATCCCTCTGCCTCTTTCCTCCACTCCAGGCTGTGGGAGATTTCAGAGGCTCTTGCTCATCAGACCCTGGGGTGGGGCCCCAGTAACATACAGGTGACCTGAACTCCTTGGGAAGTTTGCTTTCCAGCAGCATTAATTCTATTCCCTTGGGAACACGCAGTCCGCTCCAGGTCTGAAAGCCTCTTATAAATGGAGGGATTAGTGAAATGTCCTGAGTAATAGGAAACTGATGAGCTGTGCTGTGCTCCTTCTGCCCATGGGACCATCTGCCTGCGGCCCAGCAAGGGAGCTGCCAGGGAAGACAGATTGGCTCCTTCTGATCACTCCCTGCTTGAGGCGAGATGCCTGTGGTGGTGATAGTGGGATGGACTTGGTTCACAGGAGCCCCTGGGATTTTCCCTCAGGCCAGTCTTGATTTCATCAAGCTAAATCCCCGGGAGGCAGCCAAAGAAAAGTCCTAATAGTGTGGTTATCAGCATCCATCCCTCCCCTGGCCAGCTGTGTTTTGTCCTAGAGTGTCAGTTCTCAGAACAAAGTACATACACCAAATACTTCATTTTGTGTAAATGAAGAGTTTATTGAGGAAGACACAAGGTCAAGCTTCCCCCAATCCCCACCCTCCCCGAGAACAGATCCCAACAAGAGAATGATAAGCATTCTTAGGGTGACACTTACCCCTCCCCCCTCCCCATTTCTCTCCAGAGTCCCAAGCTTCACAACACAGACACACTCAACAGGCTCGGGCAGGACAGACACTCAGGGAATCTCTGACCAGCAAAAGAGTTCTGGCTGTGTGTGTGCTACCCTTGCCCTTTGTATGACACCAGCTGACGTGACAAAGACATACTGAGGCAGAGGAGAGGGGAACGCAGGGCAATCTCCATTCCATTTCCCTAATTGGGCAGAGCTTGAAAAAGTCCAAAAGGGAAGCTGCGGTGGAGGCAATAGGTTCTGTCTCTTGGGGAGAGAGTCCTTTTCTGTGAACAGACCCCTCCCTAAGTGCTGGGGGAGCTGAGTTTGGATTGGCTCAGTGATGTCAGCTGAGAACAGCAGTTGTTCCGGTCACTGCTGGGGAGGCTGAGAGAAGCCTAGTTTCAGGGGCGGAGGAACATAGCCTGATACAAAATTATTTTGTCTGCTTACCCTGACACACTCCTCCTTCTGGAACTACAATTTGCTTTGAGAATAGAATACAGTATTTATAGTGTGAACTTTTACTGCTTGTATCCAACAAACTCTGGGAATGATTTCCCAACCAGGGAACTTGATCAACCTGTTTTTCCCACCCACACACCACCAACCCATCCACCTCCCTCCCATACACAACCCTGTGTTACTTCTCTGTGTGCCTGAGGGGTGGTGAGCACAGGAAATAATTCCTTTCCCCACCCCAGCAAATTTTCTCTTGGAGATTCTCAAGGTTTAAGAAACTGCTTTGGGAGACTTACTCCCCCAAGCTTTGCAAATGGTCTAAATCGGGGTCATTTCAGACATGGCAGGACGGGGGCTGGGAGCCAGTTTCTGCTCTTTTTTTAAAACATATTTTTATTGATTTCAGAGAGGGAGTGGGAGAGATAGAACAATCGACTGGCTGCCTCCTGCAAGCCCCTCTACTGGGGATCCCACCACAACCCTGACTGGGAATCGAACCATGACCTCCTAGTTCATAGGTCAATGCTCAATCACTGAGCCACACAGGCTGGGCTTTGCTCTTGTGTTCTCTACGTTTCCTCCACTGGGACTCACTCGTAGGTCTGAGTCCAATAACAGGCCTTTGGACCCTGAAATGTCTCTGATTTAAGTAGGGGCAGCTGAGAAACAGTCTTGGTGGTGGACTCTGAATACTGAGTGCCAGGCAACTCAAGTGCCCGCAGATGAAACGGTGTGAACACTGCTAAACAGGCTGGTGTTTGGGGTTGCCTTCTGCATGCATCCCAACCAGAGTCAGAGAACCTGCAACCAAGGCATTCATTGACAAATCACACCCAGTGTGTTAATAAAGCAAGGGGATGTCACATCTCCCTAACTTTTGAGAGATGACAAGAACTGCTTAACCCTCTCAGATGATCTCAGTTGCTTGGGAGCCTAAAGAACATGAGTCAAGAGCAAATCAGAGAGCTGCAGGGACCAAGGGAATCTGTGACATCTTTAAGCTTACCCCATCTCTGCACCCACCCTGGGGGCCTCAAGGATTTCGCCTCCAGGAGCATATGGGAAACATTAGCTACTCCTTCATTCTGGCATCTGGATTTCCCTTCAAGCGACTGAAAAGATACTCTGCTGCCATCTGATGCCAATGAATGAAGTGCCCAAACCAGTTGTGGAGTATGAGAAAAGCCATAAAGAAGCAGGCACACAGAGAAGGCAAGAAAAGGGCCCTGAGGAGAAAACCACGGAGACACCACTGCAGGGAGAACAACATGATGGAGGCTTAGGGCACCCAGTCGCCCAGCTCTGCTACGGAGCAGCTCACAGGCCGCAGGCAACGACTTCCCTTTTGCCTTTTACTGTTTCCTTTTTTAGAAAAACAGCACTGGCTAAGTTATTAGTTTAAGTCTGTTTCAACTCTAAAACTATGACTTTTGGTTCTGAAATGGACCTAAGAATTAAACATACAGGGCAGGGAGTGGGGGAAAGGCATTTTGGTTCCTGTTTCCCATCTCTACTCAAATTCCTAAGTAGTGTCATCAGTGGGTCAGAGCAGGGGAAAGGAACGTAGGAAGTTCTGATCTCTCTCGGCCTTGGTACGACAGGCCCTCTTCCTCACCTCAAACAGCACTCACGGAAGACCACCACTCCCACCTGCAGAGCAATCAAATGAGAGGATAGTACAAGGCAGGGGAATCACAAAGAAAAGGAGCTTGGAAAGGAAAAAGAAGTGAAAATCCAAATGACCAGGGGCACGGTTGGCAGAGATAAGAAAACCCTTCACAGGGTGGGCAAGTAGCTGTGTCTTCCTCCAGGACTGCGGGAATGACGGCCAGCTGTTTTTACACTTCCTAGCAATGATTACACTGCTCCCTCCATTTCTCTTATGTACAAAAATATAAAACAATAAAGTGCAGCTTATGTTTCAGTGACACTTTTCCTTGCTTTAATATTTTTTGTCTTTTTCTGCTTTTGAAATGAACTCTCAATTACAAAATATCAAACTACGCTAAAAAACGCCAGCCATTGGCCCAGTATGGAGAAGCCCACAAGTAAGGACAGACAGCAGCAGCAGGAGGCAAAGGTGGGAAGTGATTGAAGCAAGTGGTTACAAAGTTCACAGAAAGCTAACACTATCCAAGGTTGCGGCCTAAGTTAGCACAGGTTAGACTAGTCACTACCTTGGTGGGTGGCCTCAGTATATTTAGGTTCAGCTTCTACACGGCAAAACAATTTCTTCTAGTTAAGAGTTCTTGGCTTGCACCCATCACAGGGTGGCCGGAGGGCACCAGAGCAGTCTATTAGTTTTTCAAAATGCTGTCGTAGACCTGATAGATGTACTGAGAGACTTCAGGAGCTCTACACTTCAGCGACAGCTGTTGGGAGGGAAAGGAGAAGAAAGATTAACATAGAGATTGGCATTAACTCGAAAGGCAGCCACACAGTCAAGTTAAGAAAAACTTTCTGATACAGTGGGAGAGGGGGCCTGTCACTGAGTAGTCAGAGACCCTGTTTGAGGTACTATTCCATGGGTTTCAGAATTTTAATTTCATCAATGTCAGCTTATGCTGTGTTTCCAGCTACATTTTACGTGGGTCTGTGAGGTTAGGAAATATTCCATACTAAAAACATCCGAGTCTCTGACTACAGGGGCACAGCCGCTCCAATGCTTTGCTAGGCATCATAGAGATTATTCCCAAATGAAAAGGGAAGGGCTAAAGCCTTAACTTGCTGGTGGTCATTTCAGCCCAACAGGGATGCTTATCTCAGTACAGGAGGATATAGAATCAAGCAAAATAAAAGTATAAGCAAGCCAAGTCCCAGGTACTAGTGCTTTCTGTATTACATTGAGGAGAGCACACACTGTCATGGAGGGAAAATTTATTATCACAAAAAAGACATTTACTCAATAACCAGACAGCAATTCATGCCAACAACTTAATCTTATTTTCTGCTTTTTTAGAAGGCAAAACAGACACTTCTAATATCATTCTACTTCTCTAGCACCATCTCTTCTAGCCTAACAATTACCAAATAAAAATGAAAATATTAAGAGATTTCAATGTTGAACACTGAAATTTTTGCTTCATTGGTCAGCAAGTCCAAAATTTAAATCCGGACTCAGACTCAATCGTATTTGATTAGGCAAAATAAGAGCACTACAATAGTGGAAGCATGCAAATTGCATTAGAACCAGAAAATTTCATATTTGCTTTTTGAACAGCTAATACCATTGCTCTTATTATGTCTTTAACGATATGTCATTTTGCCTCTTTTTTTTTTTTGGTTAATCCTCACCCGAGGATATTTTTCCATTGATTTTTAGAGAGTGGAAGAGAGAGGGAAAGACAGAAACACTGATGTGAGAGAAACACATTGATTGGTTGCCTCTTGCATGCACCCTGAACAGGGTCAGACAACCTGCAACCAAGGTATGTGCCCTTCACCAAAACTGAACCCGGGACTCTCTGGTCCGCAGACCAATGGTCTATCCCCTGAGCAAAACTGGCTAGGGCCATTTTGCCTCTTTATTAAAAATACTAGAGGCCCGATGCACAAATTTGTGCAGGAGTAGGCCTAGGCAGCCCCAGCTGCCTCGCAGACCTGGCCCTTGCAGCCCCATGCAGCCAGGAAGATTGTCTGGCAAATTGTTGCACTGTTCAGCTGTTTGGTTGATTTGCATATTATGCTTTTATTATTATAGGTATTATTG
Organism: Murina feae; assembly: GCA_004026665.1. Classification (NCBI taxonomy): domain Eukaryota; kingdom Metazoa; phylum Chordata; class Mammalia; order Chiroptera; family Vespertilionidae; genus Murina; species Murina feae. Next base: position 21,076 of record PVJC01008864.1, on the reverse strand, counting down.
ATTTCAGAGAGGATGGGAGAGGGGAAGGAAGACAAAGGGAGAGGGGTAGGGAGAAAGTGAGAGAAACATGAATATGAAATAGAAACATCAAAAGACTGCCTCCCATACATAATGCAACTGGGGATCGAATCTGCAACCTAGGTATGTGTCCTGACAAGGAATTGAACCCGCAAATACAGTAAGGATTGGGATGGGGAAGTAATTCATCATTCTCTCAGAAGAGTAAGGGATTATCAGTTCTCATGCACTGGTACTGGGCTCAACCAGACAGATTTTTTTCCCCCTCCTTAATTGGTAGCTGAGATCAGATAGTACAATGGGTGTTTAGGGTGATGAGGGGAAGGAAATGGATCTGAAAGATTCTGAAGTCTGGAACACATTTAGGGGCATGGATTAGGCCCCTGTCAGACTGTAATGAAAAATTTAGATGGTTTTGTGGGCAATAGGAACCTAGTCACCAGATGGATAGAAAATAGGAAAGGGGACAAGGAAATATTAGCAAACTTATTATATACAAATATAGGGGCGGCAAAGAGGTGGTAGTGGGTATAAACGGGCACACCTTGAGGATAGGATCTCATGGGACTATTTCTTACAATTGCATGTGAATCTACAATGATCTCAAAATAAATATTTTAAAAATATATAGGGGAAATGTCCTTCAACAGGTGAACATATAAACTGTTGTATATCCATATAGTGGATTACTACTTCATCTAAAAAAGAACAAACTATTGATACATGCAACTATTTAGGTGGATAACATGGGTATTGTGCTAAGTAAAAAAAAAAAAAAGTAGTCTCAAAATGTTACATGATATATGAATTTAATGGAGGACTGCATATCAGTGGTTTCCAGGGATTAGGGCAGGCGTGAGAATCTAAATATAACGAGATAGCAAGAGGGAGTTTTTGTTATGATGGAACAGTTCTGGGTTCTGACTGCAGTGGTAGTTATACAAATCTATACGTGAGATAAGATTTCATAGTATTGTACACTACACAACAGAGTAATAGAAAGATTTATCTGTGGTCTTGTATTATTTTATCAATATCATTTTCATTTGAAAATGCACAATGGAAATGTAAGATGTTATCAATGGGGAAACTGGGTGAAAGACACATGGGAACTCTATGTAACATTTAAAAAACTTTTTGCAAGTCAAATTATTTCAAATGAAGAAGTTAAACTTAAAAATTTTTTTTTTAATTTTTTATTTATTTCAGAGAAGAAGGGAGAGGGAGAGATGGAAACATCAATGATGAGAGAGAATCATCAATAGGCCGCCTCCTGTATGCCCCTCCACTGGGGATCGAGCCTGAAATCTGGGCATGTGCCCTTGACTGGAATCGAACCCAGGACCCTTCAGTCTGCAGGTCAACACTCTATGCACTGAGCCAAACCAGCTAGGGCATTACTAATCATTCTTAACTCTGGTTTCCTGAGATAACCATGCTTCTTTGACCCAGCTGAGAAGAAAAATAAAAGGATGAACAAAAACACATGGACTGGTGGTGGGGAAGATGGGTAGGGGGAGAGTGCACTTTATGGGGGAAGCCCAAAGTTTCCTAGCTCACAAATGCTTGGGCAATAATATGGCTTAACAGGACGCAGCAGCTCACACAAATGCTCACCAAGGGAGGGAACTAGTGGGAAAAACACCAAGAATTTTCAGTTCTGGGTGGTACTATGACCTTAATGCATGCTAGTGAAAACAGATTTAGCTATTAAAATGAAGGAATGCGACCACAGACTTTTATCAGCTGAATGGCTAAAAGATTCCCTTAATGTACTAATTAGCTTCTTCAGAGTTATTCAATATTGAATCTTATTCTCTTTTGTCGCTGTCCTGTCCCCTCCTTTAAAACAGCTTACAGAAACCTCAAACAACAAAATAAGATATATTTCCCACCCCAAGTTGTTTTTACCTTTACTTTGCAAAATGCAGATGACAAAGGACATCCTATTAGGAGATCACATTTCAGAATAGCAAACAGATGCCCAGTGTCTAGGGTATAAATCTTTGTTGCTTAACAAGGGAATGTGCCCCTGTCCTAAAAGGACTGTCAGAATTTAAATTTTAATCCATTGTAGCACTGAAGGAAGTTTTCTAAACTAACGTTCCCTTTAGGCTACCAAAAATGTGTTCCATTTTGCCTTACCTTTCATAAAAGTATTTCAGGATGAATAATGCTAAAAAAAATTCTCAGGTGCTCACGACTTCGATATCATAAGGTTGTGAACTCCAAAAGCAGGAAAGAAGGCCTCCTTGAAATGAGCTATGTTAACAATCCTCCTGGCAGCTTGTTATGGGGCAACATGCACAGACAGGCTAGGTACGTATTAACTGAGACTGAAAAAGTTGCCCTGTTTTGTGAGCAACTCTATATATTTTACGGAAAGTTTGAGGCACTCTTGCTGCAGAGGCACCATGCCTGTGCTGATAGGGCAGACATTGTAAAGAGCTCTTCCAAAGAGGCAACTGAGGACTTCTCTATTGACTACTTGTTCTGACATATGGCGTCTGAAGCACCTCTTCCAGGTCTTTCCAGGATGCTAAGAAAAAATGAAAGGGCTCTTACCTCCCTCCTTGAACCCATGTCATCTATTCCGAGAAAGGTCTTACCGTATAATTGGGGTTTCCAGGCTGGATACGTAGCTCAGCCAAGATCCAAATGCCATTAGTGAGCTTCAGAGATTGGTACAGCATGTCCTGCCCTTCCACATTCCTCTTGGCAATAGTATAAACGTTGTTGTTTTGCAACTTGCTGGAAACAGTGTCTAGAAACACAGATTCAAAATATCAAACAAACGCTTACTAACTCTCTTCTGACATCCTAATGGCCACCTGTGCTGAAATCCCAACAAGTACCGTTCCATTCGCACATTTCAGAAAGCTCTTCTCCCATGACAGCAAAGGGTGAGGAAGAGGCTCTTAAAATGCATATCACATTCCAGGACAGAAAACAGGACAAGGGGCAACTAAGTATTACTATAAGAAATACCGGAGGAGGTATGGTAGGTCAAAAAGGTTGGTATTCCCTGGTGCTAGATAGGTAAAAATGGTCTGATGAGGACAAAGACAGAAATGGGTGAATGAGTGTGCCAGGATGACTCCCATGTTGGTATTCATGTTTGGAACGCTGGTCCCAGAGCCACAGGGAGACGCAGACTGACGATCAAATGCACAACACCACTTCCTAGTCACTACTATTTCACTGTGAGCCCCTCTGGCCTCAATAGCCAGGATCAGAAAACAGCAGTTACAGAAATCCTACAAGTCAAATTTGTTAACATGGACATTTAAGTTTTTTGTTTTGTTTTTTAAAAGTAGGCAAATGGTTCCTAAAGCTTGTTGGGAATACCATGACTTCAAATTAATAATGAAAAAACTATCTCAATAAAAGACTTTGAGAAATAGTGAAATTGTACAAAGATGATTATTACAAGGCCCCATAAACCTCAGCTGCTGTTGCTGGTTACAGATTGGAGGCCTTTAGTCACCAATCCAGGTAACAACAGAATGGGGACTTCCTTGTGACTACAGCATCAAAGAGACATGACATTTTAGAATTAAAGGTCATTTCTCTCTTCTTGTTTTCTTACTGCTAATATGGAAGATGTTGCAGCATCAAAGAGAAACTTTAACAGAGATTATAAACACTGCTTCTTGGCTGACAGTTTATTATGTTCATTTCTGATGAGAATTTAATTTACTCATGCCAACTTCAAGAACTAATTTCTTTCCACATAAAAATCTGTCATATTCTATTGTGCTCTCTAGGAAAAAGCTGCCACGACGGACAGTCTTTATGCTCTCCTAGACAGGAAGCTCTCTGAGCATAAGGATCCTGAAGTTTTTCATCACTGTGCTTCCCATAGTATTTGGGACTCCATGGACACCTGCCATCAATATCTGTCAACAGGCCTCTGATTCAGGTGTTGGTGATGCCGATATGTATATAGCATCATAGTTATTTAAAAACCATCTTGCCCTGACATCTTTCTCACATGGTCAAACCAGTGCAAGCTCAGGGGAGGAGGCACTAAAGTTCATTCATTAAACATTTGCATTATACCCAGTTATTACTTGACACTTCCCCTTCTAATTCCAAAGGTTTTCACTAGCACCAAGCCGAGTAGTTAAGAACTGGCTCTCTTTGAGGAGCCAGTATGTGTATCTTAGGTCAGTTATTAGTTATACGCAATACTGTCAGAGAAGGAGGCCTCAATATGCTTTTTTACTCACCTTTGAGGGACCAGGCACTTCTGATTGTCACTTGGTTCTCACATTGAAGGATTCCTGCAGCTTAGACTGGGTTACTAGGCAATGTCACCAGCTGGAGTATGGCTAATACCTTTTGGCAGGGCTGTCTTTAAAACTTAGGGTCTTGCTTTAAGTTGTAAAGCCATTCCTAACTTTCAAGGCTCTTGCCCATTTCCAAGTAAGTGGAAAGCACACACCATAGGATCCTTTATTGAAGAGCCACCTTGTTGTATAGGCACAAATATGGTCTAGACAGTGTATACAACAAGGCCCAGACTCCTAACGACATCTCATGATTTACCATCTTTGTAAGAGATGATAGGCTAAGAAGTGGAAGCATACAAATACACACTCACTCCTTCTAGAATTAGAAAACATGGCCATCAGCCAGGCACAGTAAGCAAGCTGAATGGATGGAACTATAATACATTTGGAAGCACTCTGGCCAGGAACCTGGCTCTGCTCCCCCTGAATGGCTGTGGCATTATTTCTATTGAAATAGTGAATGGAGGGTGTGTTCAATAACTTCAGAATGTGTGTGAGTCTATTTCTATGAATCTTAGGTTCTAGGTTTGAGCTTGAGGATGTGTAGATGACAGGATAATTAGACTCTACTAAATGTACCTATTAAAAATGGCAATGAAAGCCAGGTATGTCAAGGCTTCCCAGCCAGCCTGGAATAGACTTCCTGACAAGGTATCAGGTATTTTTCACACACCAGAACTCCTGTGAAACAAGATGGAATCTTACAATTTTGAAACTTTGAGAGTAAGAAGGTAATGTTAAAACACTGAGTTGTGCCCCAAAGAGTAAAAAAAAGATGGTCAAATATAATTATACAGTTGATCCTTGAACAACACAGGCCTGAAATGCCTGGGTCCACTTAGACGATCAAATCCTTCTTGAAAGATTGGGTTTTTCAATTGACCCAAGCAGTTCAAATCCGAGTGTTCAAGGGACAAGTGGTGGTTGGAAATCCTGTGTGTGGAGGGCTGACGTAAGTTATCTGCAAACTTTTGACTGCATGGTGGTCAGCGTCCCTAACTCTTGCGCTGTTCAAGGGTCAACTGTACGTACTTGTTTCAAGATGTGATTTCTGCTGGTTTGATCGTCTTTCTCAAATTTGGCTTTTTGGGTCTGGGCCTAACATCTTAGAAGGTAGAGATGTGTTCTCCCTTCCTTCACCTTCCTACCTTAGCTAAGTCACCTCTCCCAGCAGCAGTAAGAGTGAAAAGACAGTGCTTAGAGAGTGGGAAGAGGGGAATCTGCAAGTTCAAAATCACTATGACTACTGAAGATAACACTTTTTACCATTTGAGCAACCAAACTATATTTAAGTACTGGCTGGCAAAACATTTCCATTTATGAGATGTTACAGAGGATGGGGAGAACCACACCAAAATAAAGAAACAGAGCTCACCCTTACCTAGCCCTCCTAACAAAAAAAATGTTTCTCACAACAGTGCCTAACTAGTGACAAAATGGGTTTACAGCCCTGGCTGGTTTGGCTCAGTAGATAAACGTTGGCCTGCGGACTGAAAGGTCCAGGTTCAATTCCGGTCAAGGGCACATGCCTGGGCTGCGGGCCAATCCCCAGTGTGGGGCGTACAGGAGGCAACCAATCAGTGATTATCTCTCATCATTGATGTCTCTATCTCTCTCCTTCCCCTTTACTCTCTGAAATCAATAAAAATATATTTAAAAAATGGGTTTACAGTTGTGAGTACATGAAATACAGTTTATTCTTGTATTATTTATTAACTAGAGGCCGGGTGCACGAATTCGTGCATGGGAGGGGTCCCTTAGACTGGCGGGCAATCGAAGGCTATGGGGGTGAGGGGAAGATGGCAGGCCAGGTGGAGGGACCTCGGGAAGTTGGCTAGCTGGTCCCCCTGATTGAGGCCTATGGGGGCTGGCTGGCAGGGGGAGGGGCCGTGGGAGACTGGCTGTGGTAGTGTACTGACCACTAGGGGGTAACTCCTGTGTTGCGCATCTGTCCCCTGGTGGTCAGTGCGTGTCATAGCAACTGGTCAACTGGTCGTTCCAGCTGTAACAGTCACTTAGGCTTATATACGTGCACTTGTGTGTGGGGGGGTGTGTTCCCCTCAGCCCAGCCTGTGCCCTGTTGCAGTCTGGGACCCCTCAGGGGATGTCCACCTGCTGGCATGCGTGGCTAGCCTGGGTGAGGGGCTGATGGCTGTTTGCAGGCTGGCCAAGCCCCCTAGTGGAGACACTTACCCCATGGGGGTGTGGCCAGCCTGGGTGAGGGTTTGAGGGCTGTTTTCAGGCTGCCCACAGCTCCCATTGACCCAACGTCCCAGCTCCCAGCGAGGCTGGCTAAATCAGGTTTCTGGGGTTTATTTATCTTCTATAATTGAAACTTTGTTGCCTTGAGCAGAGGCCTAGGCAGGCAAGGAAGCCTCCTGTTTGCTTCAGCTCCATGGCTTCTATAATTGAGACATTGTTGCTTTGAGCAGAGGCCCAGCCTGCTAGGCAGGCAGTTTCAACTCCATCGCTGGTGTAATGGAAGCCTCCTGTTTGCTCTAGCTCTGTGGCTGCCGGCTGCCATCTTGGCTGGGTTAACTTGGATACAGTCGCTCTGATTGGCTGGTGGGTATGGCTTAGGTGTCTCAGAGTGATGATTAATTTGCATATTACTCTTTTATTAGATTATTGTATTATTTTCCATATGAACAATTGTAAAACTACCTTTGCCTACCCCTGTATATACAACATGCCTCTGAGCTTTTCAAAGAATAAACATTTAAAAAAAAAGTTTGTAGACTGCTTGCCAGAAAGATTCCTTTCTAGATATGGCTAGAGATGCAACTACTTCTTATTTATTCAGTGGTCCCAGACGTACACCAACCCTAAATGCAGCTATAATGGTATGCTACAAAACAGATTCATAAAGATCTCTTGACACCAATAGAGATGATTAGTACTAGAAAGCAGGGAGACCCATAACTTAGTGCCTTTCTGATCTAGTATTTTCTAGTATTTATACAACTAGTGGCACTGCAAGCACCCCTATCACATATGTCTTTCTATCAAGATCTGATTAATTATTAAGGCTTGGGAAGAGAGTTTCTTCTTTAGAAAGACATGGAGAGTAAAAGCTCAATGCTGGCTGGTAAATCCTTTAAGCTTGTAACTTCCCATAGCCCTCAGACTGTTATTGCCATCTGTCAAATGTCTACTCTGGCACAGAAAAGCTATTTAAAGTGTTGGTGCTATTGTGATTAGGGCAGATCAACTGGAAAGAATGGTATTTTTAGCTCTCAGCTTAGACCCAGGATGTTGAATCAGAAGGCACTAAACCTGGAAACATTCACGTTAATAGAGCTTTAAGAATGGAAGGAAGTGCAAAGGCCAGGGCACTCCAGACCTTGGGGTGGAAGCGAGAAAGGATTAGCTTCTTGAAAGATTAGCAGTGGTTTAGTGCAGGAAAATGATGGCTTGGGCTCCTGGAGAATAGAGAGGCTGTTTTCCTTCTGCTCCATGTGCTGTGCCACCACAGAGCTGTGTAACGCCGGAAAACCCATTCACTGGCATTTGGAGCACCCAAAGCCAGGAGAAACTGGCATGAAGTCATGGCAGAACTCATTAGAACAGAATTGCTCTGAGAAACTGGTCCAGGCTACATCAGAAGACACAGCCCCACGGGGAGAAAGGCCAGATGCTTCTTTGGCAAGATCACGAATGTACATCAAGGTATAATAGTGCTTGCGATTCCAACCTGGAAGCAGGGAGATCTTTTCTATTATTTTGGAAGGCCAGATTAAGTTATCCAAACTTCCTCCCCTCCCTTTAAAGCATGTTCCTTTCATACTGGATGTCAGAAACCAAATCTTTCCAAGTAGTCTGGCCTTTCTCTGTGTGTCTAATAGGCTACTGTTTCCCAGATTGTGTTCGAGGAACTCTTGTGTTCCAAAAAATGTTAACATTCTGTAATTTTAAATGCCAGTCAACAATGATCTAAATAGGTGTTCTCAGTGAAGGGCTCCTCAGCTTTTCGTGTGCTAATGTGCAATAGCAACTTCTAAGACAGGCACATCGTGCACTGCATTTTCTAACTTTAATTGACCATAGGATCGTCCTCCCCTGCTTTTTTAAAAGAACAAATGTTTTCAGGAGCATAATACAGGAAATGTTGCCAAAGGACCAACCACCACCAGGGTAACTATAACCAAGGGCCTGGTCTTTTCCAAGCTGGGTACAGAGGCTGTTTCTCTTAACAGGACCCACGCTGGTTCTTAGCATTAGCAGCCACTGTGGACCTGACAAACTTCCTGAAGCACCTGACGTCCTCCTGAAGAATAGCTTGTTGTACTGTGGAAAGTTGCCCATCCTCCTACACTCATCAAATGAGTTTTGGGATGAACTTCACGGAGAATGACAGCAAACACTGTCATCGAACTAGAACATGGCACAAAAAGCAGCTCAGTTTGAGTATGGTTGTGTGTGTGTGGTGTGCGCTCGTGTGTGTACTAGTAAACAGCAAGAACTCTGGTTTTGTTGCATAAAGACATAACCAGTCATGGTGAGAAACCTAGACAAAGAATATATTAGAAAGAAGGCAGATACATGGTATTCCTGAAGAAAATCAATTAACTAGTTATTACAATAAAAATTATAGAAGACTTATCTCCTCAAACACCTTTCCAAGGGCTCTGGAGAAACCTTGTCAGAAAAGAAGACCTATCTGAACAGAGAATGAATATATCATAGCCCAAAAAACGAAAATTAAAAAGAAAAATTTGGAGTAAGAAGATAGTTAACTTTTATTTACACTTAACCTTGTATTAACCTAAAAAGAGACTGGACAAAGGCAAGACTCTGAAGAGCTTAGTGCTCCTTCCACTATTGAGGAACACTTCAGTGAATCAAAGCCCTAGGGACTGACAGCTGCTACTGTTTCTCCTCTTGTGTTATCTCTATTATGGTAATATGGTAATAAAAAGAACTACAAAAAGGTCTGGGGCTTTGTAATGGCGATTAAAGACGTTAGTATCATGATAAATGCTGATATAAGGCAAGAAAGAAAAAGGTTAGCAACTAGTCTTTAATCAACTATGATGTATTCTTATTTAGTAACACAAGATTCTAAATAAGGATATCAGAGTCACTTTTCCTCCCATACTGAAGGTAGATAATAAAGGAAAAATAGTTCTTTTAATTCAGAGATAGTGTACATCCTTAAATGCCATTTCTATTATTCCATGGCTTATAGGATGTTCAAATAATATGACTAACACATGTTCAACTACTGAACTACGAAGATGGAACCATTCTAGCTTGTTTCTTAAATCTGTTGGCTTATAGTAATCTAGTATCTACATCAAAACATCCCAGGTTTTTAAAGAGAAGTTTGCAAAGTACTATATCTACCATATAACCACTAGAAACAAGGTAGGTATAAAAAGAATAAAGACAAAAATTAAATGTAGTCATTACTCACCAGCATTTAAATGACATTCCTTAATCTGAAACTGAAGTTCATTTTCATTGGGAATATCCTTCCACGTTGCAAGAAAGACCTGGCGCTCTGCATGGGGAAGCACAGGGAAAGGTAGGATGTGCACAATCCGTCAATATTCTGATTTCTGATGACTTGCACTATTTCTCCTTTGGAGTGCTGACTCTTACAATAGCAATACAGCCAGGGGCAGCCTGGGCCTGGAGCCTATTTTTGGCCACGCAGAGATGCTATACTCCAAGTTAATTAATCCCTCATCAGTAGCACTAAGATACATTGGAAGTGCTTACATGTAGAATTTAGTTTTGGCTCTACTGTTTTCCTATTTGGTAACTTTGGGTAAGTTTGTAACCTTTCTGATCCTTAATTTCACCATATGTCTGTCTTGCTTACCCAAAGAGGACTGTAAGAACCAAGTCAATTGCCAATACAATTTAATATGTACCAATATATGCTAGTTTTATTATATGATGGTTTTAAAAGGGAAGAGAGAAGTGCCATCAACCACATGAGTAATATTAGTAGTTTATTAAAATTACTATAATTATAATGAAAAAGTGTGAAATAGTGAGAGAATTACAAAAATGTGACAGAGAAACCAGTGAGCAAATGTTGAAAAAATGGCGCCAACAGTCTTGCTCAATGCAGGATTGCCACAAACTTCCAAAAGCAGTATCTGTGAAGTGTAGTAAAATGAGGTATGCCTGTACTCTGTATGCTGAGGTGACCGGGTTATTCAGAAAACTGGCATTATAATTTAGAGTCGAACAGCAAAACATCACTGTGATTCAGGCGAATAATTAGCAATCATTAGAGCTTTAGAATAGCCTTACCCATCCCATTTTTTGCAAACTTCAAAATAACTTGTACTTTTGGGCTATGCTCTGCCTAACATTCAGAGGAAGGGCAAAGGTGTATTTGCCAGGATAGGAGGACATACTCACCCATTTTGCCATCTTCTACAAAAAGCACATTGAGTGGGATGAGGCAGCTGAAGTAGAAGACATCAATATTGTTTTTCACAGCTACCTGCCAGGAAAGAACAAGGGAAAATTAGAACATCATAGGAAGCCAGAACGCAGAAAAGAACATTTATGTGTCTTGAAATATATCACCCCATTTCTTTTCTCCTTTAGACAGAGCAGGACTCCTCAAATCAAGACACACCAGCCCATACATTGCAAAGCATATCCTTACTCAATGCACTGTCAGAGTGAGTATTGTGACAACCTGCAACACCACCTCTCTCTAGGAGGAGCTCCAGGGGGAATGAATTCAAGGCACAAGTTCCATACCCAGAATTCTATTCAATTATTCCTTTGTTTCTATGGTTATTAACAGTAGTTGCTGTTACCACCTACCTATTAATAATATAATTTCTAATACCCATTATTACCATCCCAAAGCAGGTGTCTCTCCCTTTTCATTTTACAGAGGAGGAACTGAGGTTCAAAAAGATCCAGGGTCACACAATTAGTACACAGAATAACTAGGCTCAAATGTAATTTGTATGACCCTAAAACCTGATCCCCCCCCCCCCCATCTCCAAAATAAGTGGTCATACTGCCCCTTATCTTTTATTATTATTTTTAAATATATTTTATTGATTTTTTTCACAGAGAGGAGGGGAGAGGGACAGAGAGTTAGAAACATCCATCAGCCGCCTCCTGAATACCCCCAACTGGGGATGTGCCTGCAACCAAGGTACATGCCCTTGACCGGAATAGAACCTGGGACCCTTCAGACCGCAGGCCAAACTGGTCGGGGCTTCCTTATCTTTTTTTAGATGTTGGTTTTAAAGTTGTTTCTTTTATAAAATCTTATTTCCTAAGTCTTATAAGACGGTTGGAATAGCTTGTGGGTCAAATACTGGTAATCAGACAACTATAAGAAGGAAGCGCCTGTAGCCCTGGCTAAGTGGCTTAGTTGATTGGAGTATTGTCCTGTACACCAAAAGGTTGTGGGTTCCATCCCTGGTTGGGGCACATACAGGAGGCAACTGATAGATGTTTTTTTTTCTTTCCCTCCCCTCCTGTCCCTTCCTCCCTCCCTTCCTCCCTCCTCTCCTTCTCTCAAATTAATAAACATATCCTCAGGTGAGGATTAAAAAAAAAGAAAAAGCCTTTGAGCAAGCAAAGAAATGAATTTTCTTCTCACAATACAAGCTTCCATGGCCCGTTCAATTCAGAGCATGCTGTTTATATTTTTTTAAAAGTTAATATTTTTATTCAGAGGCAACACTGGTTGGCATATATATTCAGAAACAGGCAGCTTCCAGTGAGGCAGATTATAAGAACCATATACTGTAAGAAGGAAGAGGAGAAGAACTGCTTTAAACCACCATTTCCCACTGGTTTCTATCATTAGTGACTTTCCTATTCATGCTCTTGGCACTGCAGGAAAACATTTCTCTGGGCAAGTTCTATAATCAGTAACCACGCTCATTTCTCTTTCATTTTGCTCTAAGAAAACAAAGAATGGGGGAGTGCCTATCTAGCACCACTATACTCCCACCCCCAACACTGTTCTTAGGGGGCAAATGCCCACACTTCAACAGCATATCCACTCTTCGTCAAACTTTGGCTATGAGCTCCAAATATCCTCTTTCCAAAGACTTCTGGTTCTTTTTACATTTATTATCTTCCTAACCTTAAATAGTACCTTTATTTCCTCCTCCATAGTTTGGTTATTTCTACTTGATAGTCTTTCTGTTCTCTCTCCCAGAAGAATCCATCAATTACTTTCCTTGTAACTTGTATTTTTTCCTCCCAAGAAAAACAATTTTAAATATGATGTTACATGCAATAAACACCATTCAAGAAAAATGATCTTACATATAATATTACATGCAATAAACATTAATATTTCAAGAATAAAAGGATTTTAAGTATAATATTAGCAAAACTGTACTAACAAAGTATGATATCACAAAAGTTGTAGGAAATATTAAACATCTGCAAATAACAGGAGTAACTGTGTTTTTAACCTTTCAATTACCAACCTCCTAGGAGTGACCTGTATCACATAACCTGATGCCCAAAATGCTGGAACAGCAGGATTCTCAAAGAGTTTGAGAATGGTGAATAGAAGTGGAGAAACTAACCTTAGGAAAAGAGGGACTTCTGACATTTTAGAGGTGCTAGAGTACCACTTCACAAGATTTATACCAGCGTGGGCCTCTGGGAAAGAGGCATTGTCTAATTAATATTTAGTTAGCATTGAGAGGAGAACTCATTTCAAATAAGGTACTAAGAGGATGAAGGAGTGCCAGCTCTATATAGGGCATTTAGAGGTGAAAACTGGGGTAGTGTAATGTGGTTTCATGAAGGTCTTATGTGAAATGCAAAGTAATTATCTACTATTATCTTTGAATATAAAGTAGCCATATTTCACAATGTGCCATTCATTCAGACATTTGTTAATGTTTATTCTGTCCTAACCATTGGATATATAAAGAATACAGAAAAGATAATCCTTGTCCTCCAAGGATTAATATTGGTGGTACTTAACCAAAAACATATATCTTGTTGTGAGGGAATCCATATTCCAATTGGAGTTCTTTAGCAATGAAAGGGACATGAAAAGCTCCTGTAGGTTAGATTAGCAGTGCTAAACCATTATGCTTGAGGATGCCTTTAGTACACAGATGAAGGCTGTAGACCTTCTTTCTGAAAAATGTGCCTGCAACATTTGACATACAATTTCAGGGTTTCTAGAACTTCTGTTCTAGAATAATTCTGAGAATCTGGGAACAGCAGAAACAATGGACACAATGATTCAGCACATGAACTTAGGAACCAGATCAGAAGTGACTCTTGTTATGGGTTGTGTGATTTTGGGCAAGTAGTATGCACTCAGCTTCCTGTCTGTAGAATGGAGAGAACAACAGTACTGAATGCATGGGTTATCTAATCTAATAAAAGAGTAATATGGAAATTAACTGTTTCTCTGAGACACTTAAGCCACGCCCACCAGCCAAGCCACACCCACCAGCCAATCAGAGCAGCTGTATGCAAATTAACCTAGCCAAGATGGAGGCAGGTGCGGTACAGGCAGCGGCAGGCAGCTGGGCTCAGGCTGAGTAGGAGGTGGAGCCAGCAATCTGACAGAGCAGGCGACCAGCATGGCCGGCTGGGCTCAGGTTGAGGAGGGGGCGGAACCAGCGATCGGATCAGGAGCAAGGGACCAGCATGGCCAGCTGGGCTGAGGAGGAGGCAGAGCCAGTGATGGGACCCAGAGGCAGTGACCAGCATGACTGGCTTGGCTCAGGCTGAGGAGGAGGCAGAGTCAGCAATCAGACCCAGTGGCAATGACCAGCATGGCCTGCTGGGCTCTGGCTGAGGAGGAGGCGGAGCCAGCGATCTGGACCAGGAGCAGGCCACCAGCTGCCTCACCCAGCCCCTCACTCAGGCTGGCCACTCACCCCAGTAGGGACCCAAACCCTTACTGGGCTTTGGGCAGTCTGAAACCGGCCCTTAGCCAGGCTGGCCCCATGGGGTGAGGGTTCCCACTGGGGGGCTGTGGCCAGCCTGCAAACAGCCATCAGTCCCTCACCCAGGCTGGCCAGGCATGCCAGCAGGTGGACATCCCCCAAGGGGTCCCAGACTGCGAGAGGGCACAGGCTGGGCTGAGGGATCCCCCCTCCCCCCAGTGCACAAATTTTTGTGCACCGGGCCACTAGTTATAAGATAATGAGTTAATATTTGCAAAGCACTTAGAATGGTGCCTTAAAGTATTATAACAAGTGTTTGTTAGGGAAAAATTCCCGGTCTTCTGTTTTACCGTTTTTTTTTACTCAGAATTTTTCATAATTAAGGATAATCATATTAGACTTACTGGACATCTTATACATGCCCAAATGTAGCACTACTACTATGCTAAGAGATCAAAAGAAATAAAAAGGCTTATTAGCAAACTGTTAGCTTAATGCCTCTTCTTGCTACTGTGCCTTTTGTAAAATATCATCTTTTGACAATATCAACTGCACACAGATCACTCTTTGGGAGGAAGTGTTTCAGCTTTTTTCCATTAGTTTTTCAAAATCTGCATTTTGCAGCTCTCAAACTTTTACTCTTGGATAGAGCTGCATTTCAAACTCATAGCTCTGTGCCTCATTACCTGTTGTTCAATAAAGTCTTCTGAAGTTTTAGCTGTCTGGAAAATACGTAATTAAAAATTTTTTTTTTATTTATTGTTGGGGGGGGGGGAGAGAATTTGTTGTATCACTTATTTATGCATTCATTGGTTGATTATTGTATATGCCCTGACCAGGGATGATGCTTTAAACAACTGAGCTACCTGGCCAGAGCTCTATGTAATCTTAAGATTCAATTCAAGCTTGAGATTTCCAGGATAGCTCTTACCCTTCCCCGTTTAGCTCCCGTGCATACACTTCCACTGCAGCATACAATTGGTTTACTACTAACTTTACCCCTGCCTCACCCTGAACACCATGAGCTCCTCGAGTGCACGGGCTCTCATTTCTCACTAGCATACTACTGGCTCAGTGAAAACGTTGCATGAAATTAAGATGGAGATGTTGAGCAAATGGAATTAAATGCTCATTTCTCATCCCTTTTTTCTACCTCTACATCATTTATCTGCATAACATAATCTCAACATCTCTCTCATTACATAAATTGATACTGAATGAAGCAGAGATGGGGTGATAAGTGGACTCTTTTAGTTTTAAATCACTCAGCTAAAATAACACCTATATGCTAAGGAAGAATAACATGTATTCACAAAGAATACTAGATTCTCCAAGAATATGCCAATCACGCCTCAGGAGTTAAGGCATAAAAGAATCAAGGGAACACAGTATGAAGCAATATGATTCCAATTCAGATGGCAGTTACTTTTAAAGAGAACTAAGTCAACCTTAAAGAGTATGATATTGATTGCTTTGGAAGTAGGAGGAAGGTCCTTTTTATTTATTTATTTATTTTTTAAATTAACTATCCTAACAGGTACAGAATAGAAAGACATAACCCAGACAAGTTTGGGAACTATTTTCCAAGAGCTTTAACATCAATACCTACCTTGCCTATAAGATATCAATTATCACATATATATCCAACGGCCTACTTGGTATGTTTCCTTAGATAGTATCTCAAATGAACACGTACAGAATAAATTCCTGCTCTCCCTTCCTCATCCTTAAAATAACCTACTGTCCTTCCAAACTCAGTAAATGGAATACTGCAAAGCCTTTTAATGGTCTCCCAGCTTCTGTACTTGCCTTCCCCACCCTGTACACCTACCTTCCTCAGTCTATTCTTGACACAGTAGCCAGAGTAAACTTAAAATGTAGGTCAGCTCACAAATACTTCTCAGCTCAAACCTCCAATGACTTCCAAACTCACTCAGAATAAACATTAAAGTTACAATTGCTAATAACCTGATGCCTATTACCTCTGATAGTATGTGCTATGACTCTTCTCATGCTCGCTCCATGTCAGCCACAGGAGCCTGCTGTTGAGCTCCTTGCACATGCCAGGCACTCCCCTCTCTTGTGGCCTTTTGCATTTGCTGTTCCTTTGTCTGGCATTCTCTTCCTTCAGTAATACGCACGGCTCATTCCTAGCCTCCTTTAGGTTTTTACTTTTATCAAATACTAGAGGTCTGGTGCATGAATTCATGCGTCAGTGGGGTCCCTCGGCCTGGCCTGCTGGATTGGCTCTCCGACATCCCCAGAGGGGTCCCAGATTGTGAGAGGGTGCAGGCCAGGCTGAGGGACCCCACCAGTGCAAGATCGAGGTCAGGGAAGGACGCAAGAAGTTGGTCAGCTAGGGAGGGATCCTGGGAGGGCTCTACGGCCAGACCCCAGCAGCAAGCTAACCTACTGGTTGGATCATCTGCCTCCCTGGTGGTCAGTGCACTTCAAAGCGAGTGGTTGAGCAGCCTTAGCATTCATTAGCATATTACACTTTGGTTGAATGGCTGACTGGATGAACAGACACTCAGCATATTAGGCTTTTATTATACTAGTATAGGATTACCTTTTCAGGAAGCTCTTGCATGACCAACATATTTATAAAATTACACCACTTGATCTCCAATTCTAGGAGACCCCACTTCAATCTCTGCTTTGTTTTTCTCCATTGCCTCATCATACTATTTTACTAATTTGTTGGTTTATTGCCTGTCCCCATGCCATGTGCTCCACTTCCAGGAGAATACGAGTTCCATAAGGAAGAGATTTCTGCCTCTTATTCACTCTGTATTATCAGTTTCTAGAACAGGAACTGGTACTCATACTGAGTAGAAGTAGTCAATATAAATAATTGTAAAATATACTATTCAAAGTTCCAAACCAACATTTAGGTTTAGTCAAGATATAAACTTGTTCTAAAGTTTCCAAAAGAACAGCACTTCTCAAGTTTTTTTCTAGTCTTTATCCCTTAACAGAAGAGGAAAACATGGACATACATATTGGGTGGAGGTAGGAAAAAGGGTCAGGATTAGGAGTACAATACTAAGTAGCCCATAAAAACAAAATTTGTTTGAAGTTGCATGCTATTTCATAATGCATCTATATATGTTAATATAATGCTCAGAAAAATCTGTCACGTGTATTCTTCAGCTTCAAGCACCTCCTTAGCAGTGCATTTTTAAAAACTGTGGGTCATGCCCCAGTTTGGGTTGGAGCATCCTCCTGTACAGCAAAAAGTTTCAGGTTTGATCCCAAGTTGGGGCATATATGTAGGTTGTAGGTTTGATCCCCAGTCAGGGTGCATACGGGAGGCAACCAAATGATGTTTCTCTCTCTCTCTCTCTCTCTCTCTCTCTCTCTCTCTCTCTCTCTCTCTCTCTCCCTGTTCCCTTCACTCTAAAAGTAATTAAGCATTGATCTATGAACCAGGAGGTCACGGTTTGATTCCTGGTCAGGGCACATGCCGGGGTTGCAGGCTTGATCCCGTGTGGGGCATTGCAGGAGGCAGCTGATGAATGATTCTCTCTCATCATTGATGTGTCTATCTCTCCCTGCCTCTCTGAAATTAATAAAAAACATTTAAATAAAAGCAATAAACATATCCTTGGGTGAGGATTAAAGATCAATAACAACTGTGGGTCATAGTCAAATGGTGGTTCTTAAAATTAATTTAGTGGTGTGGAACTGGCATAAAAAATAGAATAGAGCCCTGACTGGTTTGGCTCAGTGGATAAAGCATCGGCCTACGGACTCGGGGGTTCCAGGTTTGATTCCAGACAAGGGCATGTGCCTTGGTTGCAGGCACATCTCCAGTGGTGGGTGTGTGGGAGGCAGCTGATCGATGTTTCTCTCTCATTGATGTTTCTAGCTCTCTGTCCCTCTCCCTTCCTCTCTGTAGAAAATCAATAAAATATATTTAAAAAAAAATAGAAAATATCATAGTGTATTTCAAAAAGAGTATTGTTTCCTGAAAGTGTTTCAGTTTTATGTATTGTGTGTGTATATATTATGTAAAATGTATTTTTTACTGTTCAGTCAACAAGTATAAAACCCATCAATACTCATACACCAAATTAAAAGCAAGTAGTGAAGAAATGGGTTCAAGGAGCTAAGGGACAGAATGCACACCTGAGCTTCTGCTTTGAGGATGCCTAAAGCAGATCACACAGATGGTACCAAGGAGCAGATTACCTAATACTCTGTTCCTCTGGTCTGTCCTGTGCAACATGTGGCCATAACAATATTAACTTGCCTCACATGGACATCAATAGGAGGAGCAAACAGAAATGATTCTGAGGCACTTGGAAAACACAAAAGGAAGCTATAAATGCTTAAGAATAATAATGATTTTTAAAAGTTACTTTCAGTGGCTGTTGGAGAAAGAGCAGCCTGTCAGCTTCAGCCTGTAACCAGCAATTAGTTTCTTCCCATAGTATAGGAAGCCTGCTGCAGTAGCTGCAGCCTCTTTATGGTGGCACAGCTGGAGATGAACAGGATAAATTAATATTCTAACCTTGTTCCAGTGTACTCAAAAGTACTATAAAAAGGTACTAGATGAACTCAGTCTGAACTCTGGCAAATGCAGCCTCTCACCACAGATAACCACAGGAAACACAGCCCCGAGAAAAACCCAGACAAGTGGCACACAGCTCACATTTGAGAGTTTATCATCTACTCTTCCATGATGTCACTTGTGACCTTTCCAAGTCTCTGAAGGTATTTTTTTCTTTTTTTAAAAATATATATTTTATTGATTTTTCGCAGAGAGGAAGGGAGAGGGATAGAGAGTTAGAAACATCAATGAGAGAGAAACATCGATCAGCTGCCTCCTGCACCCGCCCCCCCCCTCCACTGGAGATGTGCCTGCAACCAAGGTACATGCCCTTGACCGGAATCGAACCCAAGACCCTTCAGTCCGAAGGTCGACACTCTATGCACTGAGCCAAACGGGTCAGGTGAATATTTTTTCTTTTATTCCTGCTCTCTACTTAGCCTTTAGAAGGATTATTTAACAGGTTGGTCCAATCTAAGACCAGATAGTGACGCTGACCATCTCCATTTCTCTGAGAAATGATGATTCAGATGGGTTTCTAGCTCCACGCCAACTAGTCAATAGATCCTAGGGGAATGGCTCTGAGGGACAGGTTTTTAATGACACTGACTCCCAACTGTGTGATAAATGTCATCTGAGACTCAAGCAGACGTGGCTCTTTCTGCTAGCGGCTGGAGTTAAATCTACCTGTTTGTTCTATGTTTCTAGTCAATGCCAAAAAGACCTACCATCTTTAGGTTAAATGTGGTCTCCCATTTCAAACCCATCTGAAGACCAGTGAGAAAGCCAGTGTGGCCAGAGTGTTACGAGTAAGGGAGGGAGTCGCAGGTGAAGTCAATGAGGTAAGGCATGGCTAGATTTCATAGGGCTCTGTGGACCACTGTTAGGATTTTGGGTCTTCTGCTTAGAAAAACATCAACACAAGCTCTTCCAGATGGCCTAGAAGTATGCAGCTATCACAAACTCTGATAGGACACACCGATGTGGAGAGGGTCACTGGGAGCTAAGTGCCTCACAAGGAACCCAGGTCTAGGGAAAATAATGCTAAGATGTATTGCATGTTCCTGCTCCAGGTAGTTTTCTTGTTTTTAAAAAGTTTTTTGTTAGGCAAAATATATCAGGAAGTTGCAGCAAATGTACATGTATTCTCTTTCTGCCTGTACAGAACCCACTTGCCATACTATACTGTCCAATCTGGTTATAAACCCCAAATTATCTCTTCCTCCAGAAGTCTACAACAAAATTATTCTATAGTTTCAGTTGCTAGAAATAAACAGCAATATTTTCACAGGCCTTTCAGTCTGCCTGACAATTTCCCAAAAACGTAAGGTCTTAACCTGAAATAGGTTCTGCCAGACCTGTACGGGCTCTAAATCTTAAGGCATAAATCTCTATTTTCCCCCCTTTAATAACAGCTTTGTGTACCTTGATAGAATAGCTGATGTGCCCTTAGTTGCAGTTTTTGCACCTTAGAATACTATTTACATTAACGATATGAACTGTTTGCTGTGCAGGGCTTATTGGTAAACTTAAAAATACACTTAATATATACTGTACTGAATCATAAAATGGTGAAAGACAGAACTAGTAAACTACCAGTTAAAGTGATTAGCTATTCCACACCCCAATCTGGTATGTTTTGGGACAAAACATCCAAGGAAACTCAACAGAAAAACAGACCTCTGTAATAAGAATGAATGAACATTATTCATTTTAAAATCCTACAGTAAAACTGATTTAGAACCTAATCTAGGTTCTAGATAATAAGGATACAGTCTCAGATTAGTTAACAGCAAGTCAGAAATCAAATAGGTCCACAGGTATGCCTACTGGACAGAAAAAGGGCATGTGGCAACCAAGGTGATTAGATACATGGCAGGACGCTGTGCAGAGATGGGACACAAATTACTGTTAGGAACCCAGCACGAGCTATGGAACTAAGAAGTTCTGTGCTTTCATATTTGAAGTACCTGACTTCCAAATTCCTTCAATGGTTCCTGAAAAGAAATGTTGCCACGAAACCAAGGAGCACCATCCATTTTCACACTTAAAAAAAAAAAATTAAATAATATGTTCCTTAGTTTCTAAACTGTAACGGATACTAAATACATTTACCAGTTTTACTTCTAATTGGTTTATATTAAAATTAGAACAACAAATAGACATCTGCAGTACACACAAATAAATGTCCTTCCATAAATTTAGGCTTTCCTGAAGTGGAATAAAAACAAAAACAAAATTCAGATTGAGTATATTTTCATTATAGGCCCATCTGACTGATTTTCAGGCCCCATGAACCTTGATTCAAACAGAAACTTGTCTATAAAACTCCAGCTGTAAAA
>PVJC01008863.1:0-47339 GCA_004026665.1 Murina feae | reverse complement strand
AACAAACTTATAGGCACAGACAACAGTGTGGTGTTTACCAGAGGAAAAGAGGGTGGAGGAAAGTAGAAAAGAGTAAAAGGGGAATAAATGGTGAAGGAAGGAGACTAGACTTTGAATATACAAGTCTATAGATGATATATTATATAGCGTTGTGCACTTGAAACCTATTTTATTAACCAATGTCACCCCAATAAATCCAATAAAAATTTTTTAAAGTAAAAATCTCTATACATAAAAGCCTAAGTGACCGAATGACCATTCAACCATTAGCTATGACATGCTCTGACCACCAGGGGGCTGACACCCAGTGCACAAGCATAGAAACATGGAACAGACTGATGAATCTCCGAGGGAAGGGGGGAGGGTGGGAAGAGATTAACCAAAGATCTTCTATGCATACTGAAGGCCCGGTACACCGATTTGTGCATTGCTGGGGCCCCTTGGCCTGGCCTGTGGGGATCTGGCCAAAACCAGCAGTCTGACATCCCCCGAGGGGTCCCGGATTGCCAGGCGGAGGGACCCCACAGTGCACAAATCCATGCACTGGTCCTTTAGATAGGGATTGCCTATAAACGCTAGATGAATTTGGGGGAGAACAGGCAGCTCTGCAATAAAGAGGCCCTTGGTTGGTGAACGTGCTTATCACCCCTGACCAGAGGCCAGATGAGGAGTGGCGGTTGACCCTGATCAGTTGTAGCCCTTTCCAGGCGCAGGAGGGAGGGAAGGCGCACTGCATTTCTGCTGCTCTTAGCATATCAGCTCTCAGTGCTTCTACCAGGTCTGCCAAGCTCAGCGGGTGTGTGTGGTGGGGGGCGTGGGGGAGTGACTTGTTTTTTAATTATGGTAAAAAACATGACATTTACCTCTTTACCATTTTTAGTGTGCAGTTCGGTAGTTCTAAGTTATAGTCACACTGTTGTGCTGTAGATCTCCAGAGCTTTGTCATCCTGCAAAACTGAAAGTCTATACTCACTAAGCACCAACTCCCCATTCTCTCCTCACCCCAGCCCCTGACAACACCCCCTCTTTCTGTTTCTATCAATTTGACTATTTTAAATACCTCATGAGTGGAATCATAGCGGATTTATCTTTTTGTGACTACCTTCCTTTTAAGGCTGAATCATACTTCATTGTAAGTATATATCACATGTTATTTATTGACTTATCCTTCAGAGGACATTTGGGTTGCTTCTATGCTTTGGCTATTATGAATAATGCTGCCGTGAGTAATAATGGGTATACAAGTAACCTTTCATTTTTCTTTTTACCATTATATACTGCAGCTCCAAGTGGAAGCTAGAGTACCCCAGGAAAATGGAAGACTGGGGTGGGGGTGGGCTTGGGTATAGAGGTTGCTTTATGTGACGGATCCCAGGTTCTTGCTGCCACTGTATGTTTAAAGGCTGTTAAGAGATTTAAGCTCATTTGATCATCATTTTTTTAAAAGTAATGATAGCAAAATGTGAAAGCTATTTTGAACTAGTGTTTTAAATAATCTTATAAATATGTAATACTTTTACATGGTTCAATATGCAGATGGTTCCACAGCATCTGTAATAAGTCTCTCTGTCATTCCATCGTCCCCTGCTACTCCCCTGCCCTCTCCACTGGCGGCAGCACCATCAATGCCTTCTGTTTCCTTCTAGGGGTATGTCATGCGTAAACAATCACAGGGATCTTTTCCCTTCCCTTTTTATACAAAGAGGAGCAGGCTATCCCTATTTTTATGCCTCTTATTTATTTATTTTTTTAACAAACTATTCGTTGGAGATGAACTTCTTCGCTCCTGTCGTCGCAGGGTGTGTTTCGTGGCACAGATGAATGTTTATTCAGTTCCCTGTTCGTGAGTAGTTAGGATTCCAGTCTTTTGTTGTAACAAACAATGATGCAATAACTAACTTTTTACAAATCTCACACATGAGCGGGTGTATCTGTAGAATAAATTACAAGAAGTGTAATGCTGGGTCAAAGAGTATGAATATGTGTTTTTTTGGTGGTGGGTGTTTTTGGTTCTTTTTTTTCTTGTTTACTTTGAATATGTATTTTTAAGGGATGTATTTTTTTCACATTATTAAGAAGCTTTGAACCATTGGACTTTAAAAAACATACTTTTGAGTTTTCATGATTTTAGGGACTTTGCCAAGATTCCATTGTTGAGATAGACTTTTCTGTTCTTCCAGCATAAATTATGAATGTCATACTAGGAACGATTAAATTCTTTTATTACCGTTTTGCAGTATAAATCTTTTGTAAGAACTGGCCGTCCTGGGAGTGCCTTTAGCAAGGATTCTCCGTGCTAGTTGGGGGAGTGGATTTTCTGTTTGAAGTCCATTCACTACTACATTTATGCTTAGACACAGGAGCTGGGGACGGGGGGTCTTGTTATTATTAAAACACCTAAAATCACATAAAGTGAAGCGTGAGCCCGAGCCCTGTCGCTCTCGACGGTTCCTGCAGGAGGAGCAGGTAGGGGTCCTTTCAGCCTTCAGCCGTGAGAGGGCGCGGGTAGAAGATAGAGGGTGCTGAGTACCTCTAATGCATAGACGTGGGTTTCCTTTCGCTGCTGTTAGTTACCATTTTGTCAAGCAGAGGAAAAGACTGTCAAGACCAAGAATAAAACCAGGTTACCAGACCCATCTTCCGACGTTTGGAAGTCTCTCCCATAGCAGGTAGTTCAGCGACCGCCTGTGAGGTCCAGGCGCATCCTAGCTGCGGCGCAGCACGTGCAGCAGCCAAAGGCACAGAGAGCTCCTGCCTCACAGTCTCTTCCTGTGGCGTAAACAACACAGCATCCAGGGGACAGGTCAGTGTTTTTAGAAAAGTGATGAGAAGTGTAAAGACAATTAAATGAAACTGCCACAGAACTGGAGACGGAAACAAGCCCAGGGTTTCCGCCAGCCCGCCTCCCTGGCTGGTCCACAGATCGTGTCACCTGCTGACAACCCAGCTCCACGTGGAATCTTCCGGCAGAAATCCCACGTCCTCCTCCAGAGCATCAGTCCCGTGTTAACACCTTCCCTGCCAGGAGATTCGCTGCTTTTTGCACACTTCCTGCCCGCCGTGGTTTGGCGATTCAACTGTAACTTTCAGGGCAGGGAAATTTTCAAATACAGTTCAAATGGAAATTAATTAAATACTCAAGTACTGCCAAGTGTCACTTTTGCTTTCAGCATGTAGAAGCAAATTTCTTGAAATATTTTTGCATAATTTGTAACAAGAGGACAGACACCAAAACAGGATGAAGAGTTCTGTGTGTTTCTCATACGAATGCATTAGAGACTGTGCAGGGGCAGGTGTAAGATTTTACTAGACGAGCTAACAGCTTTCTGCCAAACAACAGACTTGTGCATGGGCTTCATATTTCAGTTCCTCAGGGAAAAAGTGCAGCTTGCGAGTCACTGTGGAGGCTTTTAAGTTGAACTGAAAACAAAGTGATGGAAGGGAGACAGCCGACGCGTTCGACGCGTTCGTTGGCGCAGTCACAGCCTGAGGGCGCAGGGAGCCCAGGTGGGCTGCGGTGGGGATGGCCAGGAGGCGGGAGAAAACCGGCTGTTTCTCCCGTCCCCTCGGCTCCGTGGGCTTGCAGGGGAGGTGACTCTCCTAACGCTGTGTCGCTCTTGTGATCCTCAGGGATACCTGTGTTTGCCTTACATGGCCCTGCAGCAGCATCACCTTCTCTCCGATGTCACCGTTCGGGGATTTGTTGCTGGAGCTACTAACATCCTTTTTCGACAACAGAAGCACCTCAGCGACGCCATCGTGGAAGTAGGTTTATGTCTGAGTGTCCGTGGCTGCTGCTGGGCCCTGGGATCCTTTCTGATTGGGAAGGCGGAGGGCAGAGTCGTAACTCATAAGGGTGCTAGCTGCTCCCTGCGTGGGGCACCCTGAGCGCCTCAGGCATACTAACTGATCTGATTCGCATGACCACCCATGTGGCACATACTTTTACGGTTACACCTGTGGGAGTAGAGGGCAGAGAGATCCAACAGCAAGAATAGTTGGGGAGCCAGGACCCCAAACCTCTGCAGCCTGGCCCTACTACAGTCTTACAATTAAAATGTGCTTATTGTTTAAATGATGTAAATACCTCTAGCCTGTGTAATATGCTTCTGACATCAAAAGCAAGGAGCTAGAGATAAGTGTTGGACATCTTATCAGTGTAGAAGAAGTTAAATCATTTGTTCAAGTTTGCAGTTGAAGTAATTTAAATGGGGGGGAAGGGGGAGATGAAGCCATTTTAAGGTTTTTAGAAAGTACCAAAGCATGCTTCCTGGGAAGGTGTTTATAAGATATAAACGAAGAACTGGAGCACAAAGCTTTAGGTATGAGGACTTTGAGGAAGAAAAGCATGCACAGACCATCCAAGGCAGAAGGATGACGTGGGAGGGCCAGGGAGCCGTTGGGGCAGCAGCTTAGGAACATCCGGTTCCTGAGGTTGGTTGGCAGATTCGTGGGTATTGGTTAACTCATACTTCCAAGCTAACCTGTAAGTTACATACACTTCTTTGCATTTCAACTATTACATAATAAAAATATTCCGGAGTAACTGTGCACTCAAAAGGGAAAAAAATTAGAAATTCTCCTTAATTGCACTCATTTCTGATTGTGCAATAAAGGTGATTCATATTTCCCCAAATAGTACAGTAAACATGAATTCCTTTTATAATTCAAAATTAAATACTTATGCGCATGTTTCCTGAAAATAGAAAACGAGTAGTTTGAAGTATAGAAAGGAAAATGCTTGAGTGTCAAAGCCTGTCTCTTTCTTAGATTGACCTTTTGAGAATGCTGTTATTCGTATTTTCAATTGCCGGCTCCAACTTCCCAGTAGCTGCTCTCTCTCTCTTCTTTAAAAAATGTTTTTTATTGATTTCAGGGAGGAAGGGAAAGAGAGAAACATCAATGATGAGAGAGAATCACACTGATCAGCTGCCTCCTGCAGCCCCACGCTGGGGATGGAGCCCGCAACCCCGGCCTGTGCGGGGGCCAGGAATCCCACCGGGACCTCCTGGTGCAAAGGGCGATGCTCAACCACTGGGCCGCCCCAGCCGGGCCCGTGGTCGCTCGGGAGCCGCGGGAGAGCGCTGACTTGTGCCTGGGTGCCCTGCAGGTGGAAGAGGCGCTGGTCCAGGTCCAGGACCCGGAGCTGCGGAAGCTGCTCAGCCCCACCACGGCCGACCTCAGGTTCGCCGACCACCTGGTGAAGCACGTGACCGAGAACCGCGACGACGTCTTCCTGGACGGCACGGGCTGGGAGGGCGGCGACGAGTGGATCCGCGCGCAGTTCGCCGTCTACATCCACGCGCTGCTGGCCGCCTCGCTGCAGCTGGGTGAGGGCCCAGGCCGGGGAGCCCCAGGCGCTCCCGCGTAAACCTAAAACCGGGAGGGAAAGGTGTAAAGAGACCGAGCGCAGCCCGGATAATGAGCTCTCCACCGCGGACACCCGGGAGATGGTCCGGAGGTTTTGTCATTGCTGCTCACAGTGGGAGCTTTTGTCTCACCTCCCCCCCCCCCCCCCCACCTCTACCACTGCTTTTGTTTCTCGTTGTGAAATACACGCAATCTAGAACGTGCCAGCTTAGCCATGTCTAAGTGCATTCTGCCGTGGCAGCGGGTACATTCACATCGACGTGTCAGCAAGTGTTTTACCCAATCAGCCACCCGCCACCACCACCACCGCCGCCGCCTAAGTTAGCTCCTCACGGAGTGTGGGTGCCGTGTTCACCCAGGCTCCCCGTGTTCCTCACTGGAAAGGAAGCTTCGGAGCAAGTTCCTATTTGTTAGTGGGATGTCTTGAAATGCTCCACAAACGCAGCAGCCGAGACACCCAAATCCAGGCCTGGGAGCCAGGATCGTGCAGGAACCTAGTCAGAAAACCCCGTCCCCACCAGTCATGTAGCTCCGTGAGTAACCCATTCGCCTGTGAAAGCATTTGCCCGGGCAGCTGCACGAACTGACCCATAGGGAGCAGCTGCCTTCCTTTAAGAGGGCGTTGGCAGGGCTGGGGGGAGCACATTTCCTATGCGCAGGGATCTTTGTTGAGCTCTTTACACCTACCAACCCAGCCATCCTCACAGCAGCCCTGGGCACAGACCTCGCCATCCTCACTTCAGAGGAGCAAGCGAGGCACAGAAAGGTGATTTCAGCCTGGCAAGAGGCTCAGCTCCGTGCTGCTAGAGGCGTTCAGCCCTAGGGCCTGTTTGGGGAATATGTTCTTAAAGGACTTCCCGTGCTGCACATGGAACTGCGTGTCCCTCCCTCTCCCTCTCCCCCAGCATCAGACCTCACCTTTCACCTTCAAAGCAAGCAGCTTGCAATTAAATATGAGGCAATGGCCATTGGAGTCTGTTCTCCAACCCTTTTCTCTCCTTCCAAGTAGAAGAAATGCCTGCCTTGAAACTCCCCCACGACACTGGTCAAGCCTATAAGTTTTAAACATTAAACATGAAAAGTCCCTTGTTGTGTTAAGTATCTTGACAGCAAAATGCATGGAAACTCTGGAGTGAGTTTCACCAAATAGTGAGACAGAGTCCAGAGGAGAGAAAACAGTGGCTAAAAGGACCAACTCGTGTGTCGTAATTTTTTTCTTAGGGACAGTGACATTTGTCACTGATGCCCTACTTGCCTCCTCCCTGTGTAAACATCAGAAGGTTGGCTCACTGTCCGGCCTGCCGTTTGTTTAGTAAATAACACTGCCTCTGACCTTGGCATTGTAAGGAGCCTGGGACACGCTCTGGGCCCACCCTTCTCTTCCAGTTAGTTAGGGAGATGACGTTCTCCGTGACCGAGCGACTTGCCAGAGACCACGTAGCCTCTTCGCAGGCCGAGTGGTGGTGGTGGTGGACCTCGTTTCCTGGCCCCTGGCAGACTCCTCAGAGAGCAGGAGGGTAGAGGGGGTGAAACTACCCCTTGGCCCTTTCTGGTTGTTCATCTTCACACCCCTGCCCGGCTGCAGTGCAGCTCAGCCTTCCCACATGTTCCCACATGTACTTCACAGATAATGAGAAGGTGCTCGCGGACTACGGGACGGCCTTCGTGATGGCGTGGAAGAACACTCACAACTACAGGGTCTGGAACAGCAACCGGCACCCAGCACTCGCGGAAATCAATCCGAAGTAAGCACATCCTCCAAGACTCCTAGGCAGAGCACAAAACGGTGCATGTACTCCTGTGCCCAGTGCAAAGGAAACCCTGCCCCACCCTGGCCGGTTCTGCTCATGGTTATAGCGTTGGCCCAAGCACCGAAGGGTTCCATTTCTGGTCAAGGGCATGTATCTTGGTTGCAGGCTCTATGCTGGGTGCATGCAGGAGGCAACCAATCCATGTGTCTCTCTCACATCAGTGTTTACCTCTGTCGCTCTCTCCACACGTTCCCCCGGGGGTGGGGGTGGAGACGGGGGTGGGGGGGTGGGGGAGGAGGAAGTGACCAGGTTCAGCACCGATTTGGGTCAATGCAGTCATCACACTGAGCTAGAACAGAAACCTATATTGCCTTTTGAATGTGATGGAAACAGAATTAAAGGCAAAACCAGGTTAATAGCATTAAATGAAAGACTAAGAGTTCAGTCTTCTCCCTCACTGACCACCAGGTCTGTATTCTAAAGAGTGAGGAAGAGAAAGAGATGTGAGCTTGTCTGCCGGTGGCATTGCTGTGGCAGTGCTGGTGGGTGAGGTCTCCCATGGTCCTCTGCCAGCCTGCAGCTGGCTGGCTCTTCTTAAGCGGGGGGGAGGGGGGACCCTTAACCTGTTCAAATCTTTGGCCAGTCGCACACCTGCTCTAGTGGCTCACCCTGCACCAGCTCAGCAGGTTTTATCACGAGAGGCTTAGCTGGAATCGGTTTTTAACGATTGTAAAACAGTCCTTTTTAAAATGTGTAGATAAATTGAGTTTATTTAGATTGAAGAGAAAGAAGGATCTGAAATATGCATGTAGGGAAATTATGCAGAGTTTTCGACATGTTCCCCAAATTCACTTGTAAGATCCGAGTTCTGTGAAAGCCTTTCTTCAACCCTCAGATCAGAGAAGGCAGTCCTCCGACTTCCCCTAATAAGCACCAGGCATGGTTCCTCCTGAAACATTGCTTCCCGAGACTATCCAGATGGTTAGGTCATCTCTCAGTGTTTTCAGTCAGGAATCCCGAAAAAAGGGAGGTTATTCATAAGCTTCATATGGACAATAAAGACGTTTGCCGTTTGAAAAGCCAAACGTGGCCTTTTGATGTTTGTAGAACCTGCTGTGGGTTTCTCTAGGGTCACTTTCCCTAGTGTTAGACATTGACAGGCTCCTGAGCAGGAGATAAGAATTTGGATACTTATTGACGCCTTTTATGGGGATCTTTGGTTATGTTGCCTGATTGTGTGTGTGTGTGTGCGTGTACACTTTTTGCCTTTTGTATATTTTTAAGACCCGTATTTTGAGCTGCTTTTCTAGCAGAAAGTACAGATTTTACTGATCTGTCTGCATCTTTGTCTGACCAATGGCTTTGTCTGACCAATGTCTTATTTGCTTATAAGATGTTTATAAGATGGCCAGAATCAAGGTGCAGGCCCTGGCCATGGCCTAAGTCACTGACTCCACCATGACTGTCCCGGGCAGTTTTTTAAAAAAATATCTATATATATAAAAGCCTAAGCGACCAAACTACTAGTCGATACTCACTGATCACCAGGGGACAGAAGCTCAACACACAGGACCGGGCGAGCAGGCATCAGCCTGCGGGGATCGGGCCAAAGCTGGCTAGCAACATCCCCTAAGCGTCCTGGGTTGCAAGAGGGCACAGGCCGGGCAGAGGGGCCCCACTGGTGCACGAATCTGTGCACCAGGCCTCTAGTGTATATGTAGTCATTGATTTCAGAGAAAAAGGGAGAGGGAGAGACAAACATCAACGATGAGAGAATTACTGTTCGGCTGCTTCCTACACATCCCATCACCCAAGCATGTGCCCTTGTCTGAAATCGAACCCAAGACCCTTCAGTCTGCAGGCCAACGCTCTATCCACCGCGCCAAACTGTCTAGGGTTCTGGGAAGTTTTTAAAAAAATGTTAATGCTTGGGTCCCACCTCAACAAAATAAGTCACCATCACTAACACAACCTTCCACCCCCAGCCTAGAAAAAACACCTATTTCATGTGGGAGGAAATAAGCTCAGAAAGGCCCCCCTACCCGCAGGCGCCTCCCCTGCGGGGCTTCCTGATGCTCCCTGGGAACCCTGCTTTGTGGCTCTCCTGGTGGAACACTCAGGGTCTGAACTGGGACTTTGTTTTGCAGCCACCCTTTCCAAGGCCAGTACTCGGTGTCAGACATGAAGCTACGATTCTCACAGTGAGTATTTCGAGAAAAATACGGGACGGTTCTGACGTCTGAGCCTGTGCCATGTGTGTCGTGGCTAATTGGGCGTTGTTTCTCTGCCGGATAGACGCGGGCTTCAAATAGTAACCAAACACGCGCCTCGCAGCCTGCGGCTCAGCAGTGTGTGCGTCTCAGAGCAAAAGCACTGCTGTTCCCTGGAGACGGGTGTGAGCGAAGCGCAGGATCTGCCGTTTTCATCTTGAAGTAACTGCGGCAAATCCTGTCGGGAGTTAGTCATGCGTCCGCATGTTATTTTTAGTATTCTACTGAAAATTCACGTGCTTCATTAAATTAATTGAGGGATAACAAACAATCGTTTAGCTTCTTTTCGCAATAATTCTCATTTGGGGGATGGTTATAGAGTGATGTGTGTGTGAGAGGAGGTTTACTTAAGTTGTATTTAACACTTCTTTCCTTCACTCAGTTCTGTTCAAAACAGTGAACGCGGCAAAAAAATTGGGAACGCCATGGTCACCACCAGCCGGAATGTTGTCCAGACCGGAAAAGCTGTTGGTAAGGCACACCTTTGGCCAGGAACAGACTGGAGTGATAACTCAGCTCCTCTGTGCTCTCAACATGTTGTTGATAAAGATGTAAACTTGTAGAGGTCTGTGTATCACATAATAATACAAATATTCCCATAGTCAAATACAGGGGTTTGTTTGTTATTTTTTTAAATTTTTGTTTTATTTGTTTAAAAAAGTGTCATGGCACTTCTGATGAGTTCTCTGTTCTGCTATCAGGATTCAAGGTTCAGTGGAGTTTTCCCCCAGATCTGCCCATAGTCCTTTATAAATAGTAGAGAGGGGACATCACCATAGACCTTACAAAAATTAAAGGACTTTTGTGAATAACTTTATGCCAATTTTTTGACAACCTTGATGAAATATACAAATACTTTTGAAAGACTCAATTGAAATAGTCTTACTATTTCAGTGACTCAATAAGAAATAGAAAACCTGGCCCTATCCAGTTTGGCTCAGTGGATAGAGCGTCGGCCTGGGGACTGAAGGGTCCTGGGTTTGATTCCAAACAAGGACACATGCCCTGGTTGCAGGCTCCATCCATGATTCTCTCTCATTATTGATATTTCTCTCTCTCTCTCCCTCTCCCTTCTCTGAAATTAATAAAAATATGCTTAAAAAATAAAATCTGAATAGCCCTATTATCTATTAAATAAATGGAATTAAATATTAAAAACCTTGCTGCAAGGTTTTTAATTTAATTCAGGCCCAGATGGCTTTACCTACAAGTCTTCTCAAACATTTGAGGAATTATATTGACTTTATACGAGCTCTTTCAAAAAGTGGTGGATGAGGCAATACTCCCTGACTCATTCAGTGCGGCCAGCACCCCTGCTACCAAAGCCAGACGAAGGGTGTGCTGCACACTCGCTTCTGCTCCTAGCACATTTTACGTAAAAGTTTTAAAGATTGTTTCATGTCCGTTCTAAACAAGTTTCTTGTCCCTTCTTTTCTGTATTTCCACCTTTTTATTTTTTTATAATTTCAAACTTAAAGAAGTGGTACAACACTGTACAAGGAGCTCCTAATGATCTCAGATTCACCAAGTATTTACACTTGCTGTGTCACATCATATGTAAAATCAGGGCCCATCTTCTTACCTAGCTCCTGAGAGAGGGTGACTAACCCTCGCTGAACACAGTTCCGCAGCCCCAGACCTGGGTGGTCCCTGTGCAGGGTCCTCATAGCTCTAACGCCTGAACACCACTCATCTTAGAAGGCAAACACGGAGCCCTGGCCGGTCTGGCTCAGTTGGTTGAGTGTTGCACACGCCCGGGTTGTGGGCTCGACCCCTAGTAGGGGGTGTGCAGGAAGCAGCCGATCAATGGTCTCCCTCACTGATGTTTCTCTCTCTCTCTCTCTCTCTCTCTCTCTCTCTCTCAAATCAATAAAAACACATTTTTTAAAAAAATAAAAGAAGGCAAACAGGGAGCACAAAGCCCTCTCACTAGGTTCCTTTTGTTACACGGGAATGGAATTAGTTATGTTAGCATTTTTTTCCATACAACATTACACATTTGACTTATTTTTAATTCTCATTTTTAGTAGAAAAATCCTACTTCATCGTAGGTTTATGAGTCAGTTGTCAATTTTTAGCGATGCTGCAGCTGATGTGTAAATGCTAAGGTCAGTTCTCCTTACCTGCTCCCCCGTCTCCAAGAATAGTGGGAGTATGTGCTGTAACTTAACTGATTTGACCTGAGCGTCAGCTTCTGAGATAATGTCCTTTAAAACAAGACAAGCCTGAGGCAGACTGGGCTCTGCATGTCTTCGTTTGATGCAATGTCTCTTCTGATGACAAGCGGACCTGTTCCCTGAGCAGCCCCCACTCCTCCTGTGCATGTGGTGTCAGTGATGCGCTTGGATTTAGGGGACAGGGAGCTCGTAGAGCTATTTCCGCTCTCAGTGTGGTCCTGACGCACAGCCACCGCTGAGAAGCACCGGCCGAGCACGGCGGGCACTCAGGAGAGCGTTTGCTGGCGCCCTCGCGGTGCTTGGCAGCTGGCAGGCCCTTCCACCCAGAAACTGCCCCGTCTCTTATTCGACGAGCGCGCAAAGGGGTTGTTTTGAAACTAGAAATTTAAGTGGCATTTCAGTCATTGTTAACATATTGATGCGTTGCCGTGAATTAACGTTTATTCCTCAGCATTGGTCCTTCTTTCACTGCCTCTTAACAAAAGTGAGGGCACTTTTCCTCTTGTTTCTTCCTTTCCTTCCAGGCCAGTCCGTGGGAGGAGCTCTTTCCAGCGCAAAGACAGCCATGTCCTCCTGGCTGTCCACCTTCACCAGTTCCACCCCGCAGAGCCTCCCGGAGCCGCCCAGCGGGAAGCCCTGAGCAGGCCCGAAGGCCGCTGTCGCTTCCTGAGTTTGGAGGGTCCTCGGGCTGTTCTCCATCAGCCACAGGTCCACAGCTGGGGCCTGACCGTCGAACCGTTTACACGGATGGTCGGACGGTTGCTCTGAATGAACATCACAGGATGCTGGAGAGATGCAGTCACCACCACAGCAGGATGGCTCTCCAGGTTGGGGTTTGGATCGTCGACGACGTTTATCTCAGTCTAAGCCTGATCAAAACACAGGGCGTCCCTTCCAGCGGTATTTCCAGTCCTGACTGTGTACACTTGTTTACGTTAGGGAAGTTTTTTCGTGTGTAAATTTTGTTCTGTTTCACTATTTGAATAGCTGGATGATCGTTGTAATTTATTAGTGTTAAAATTGTTGTAATAGTATTTTAATTTCTCGAAAATTGGCCCTAAAATATGCTTATAAAGTTAAGGGCCCGTACTACCCAGCCCTTGGTTATTATTTTTGCTGAGTTCTATGATGATTTTTTGTTGTAGTTGTTGGTTTTCTACGTATGAACTATCAATTCGCTTCCTCCCGGAAACATGGCAGTCACAGGTGTGGGTCCTGAGGACGCTTGTTTGATCCCCGTGTAATGTGTTCTTTCCCTGCCCTGATCCTGGCTCAGGCCCACAGAGGGTCCCTGTGCTCCGTCTCTTCCGATCGCGCAAGCAGTTGTGTAGAGAAACAGCGGAGTGACGGCCCCCTCGGTGTCGGAGCGGTCGAACACGGATCTGTATGTGGGGCAAGACCTTAGAGAACCAAGGTACTCGTTCTGTCGGCTCTAGTCATGGTGTAACCTCTCACAAGCATTTTTAACCCAAGGTTTGTGCCTTCTACTTCCTCTTTCGAACAGTTTTCATTGGGTGTTTACAGACCTGACGTTTCTTCCTTAGTCTTACTCTTCGTAAGCTTTTCCAGGCCCTTGGCTTTCCTACTTCCCTGGTGGAAAATCCTGTAATCAGTCCCATCTAGAAGAATTTTTAAAAGGAAAGCAAGATGATCTGTAAATAGTAAATAGAAATCTCATCTTAGCTCACATTTAAGAAAGCAAGAAGCAGGGCAAGAAAGCCATCAGTCCTGCTTCGGAAAGGACACCTGGTTTCATGTCAGACATGCGCATGTGTGCTGTGTGCTGCGGAGTTGCACACACCTGGACCTCGTGTCTGCCGTGCTCAGCTCTCGTTTGCTTTCCGAGGGGACATGGGATGGGTGTTCTCAGGGAGTACATACAAGGGACAGACCGCTTTTTCAATAACAAAGGATACTTGGAAAATACATAGTGAGCATAATGTACATGTGATATAGAGAGTGTTGGGAAGGTAGGGGCCTAATTAAGGATGGCACTCGGTTATGTTTGAATGTTGGTCATGTAAGTCCTTCTAGGGCATGAGAAATAGTCACAGGACATAATCCGGATGTCCCTAAATTTCCCAGTTTGTGTTTCAATACAAGTTCAGCAAATCTAAAAGCATACTTCCATTTGACGGGGTGATGAACACACAATGCAACATACAGGTGATGTATTATAGAATTGTACACTTGAAACCCATAGAATTTTATTAACCAATGTCACCCCAATAAATGCAATAAAAATAAAGTGTTTCATTACAAAAAATTCCGTGACGATAAATTAAAGGGCTTATTGTGAAAACTCCATTAATTCCACTTCTGCCAGGAAAGTTTACCTTCTCAGGAAATAGTACTTGAAGAGAAGTGAAACCAACAAACCCTTAAAAGGTACTTCAGTCAGCGTTGCGCTGAGACTAGGAAGAATCCCTCCTCGCATGGCGTCTTGTTGCACGAGGCCGAGCCATTGGCTGGAGAGACAGGGTGTTAGTGCGGGCTGGTCCCCTCTCCACGGCAGAAACACACAGGGAGGAGCCTGGCAGCCGCGGACTCATCCTCACTCTGTATGGTTTGTGTGATTGGGGTGAATTCCCATCTCTCACTCTTCAAAGGCAGCCAGTCACCTTTGGACTCCCACTGAGGTAAAGACAGTTACCCGAAATCTAACTTTGCTCTAGTTGCCACGTGTTCCCCATTTAATATCCACCTTCAGTGCACTTGCTATTAATGTTTCTAGTTAAGAGGTCCTTGAACTAGCGTTCAACATGAAATGAATATTGCAGAAGGTAGAACTGTGGTCGTAGAAATGGTCAAAAGACTGTACTCGTTGCTTCAGGTTCTGGGGGGCGTGGGGGTTTTCAGGGAGCAGAGGCGGTGGACAGCGGCCCCGGGACAGCCAGCACAGCAACGGCAGGAAGCCTGGCCACGCGTCCAGGGCTTGGGCTTGGGTTGCAGGCTCCAGCCCCGGAGCGGTAGCCTCCCTTCGGTCACGGGCTCTGTGAGCTGGAGGAGCCGACACCGGGCCATCTTTCGGACGTGTCGCTGGGAAGGGTGTGTGTTTGGGCTGACCGTGCTTGCTCTAGTCCTTTTGTGTCTTCAGAACCGAGTTATCTGTAAGGAGGCCTAAGGGAGCTCGCTGAGCCAGGCCTTTGCCAGGTGTGCCATTACACAGGCTGCATCTGTAGCTTGGGGGTGACCTCACTGTCTGGGTGACTTGAGAGTGATGTTTGAGAGAAGTCCCTGGCATACTTTGATTCCTACGAGGCACTGATGACAGTGACGTAGGCAAGGAAAATAAGAGTTAAAGCGAGTGTGTCTTGGAGTAGGTGAACAGGGAAAACTGCGTGGAAGGCTTAGAGTTCCTTGTCGTTTGCATTTGGTTCTTATAGCCGGTATGAATTGTCTGTTTCCAAATCCATTAGTGATCTATCAGCCCCCAAGCCTTAAAACAATCCCCATCTCCTTTTTGCTTTAAGAAACATGGCAGCTGTCCAGCTGGTGTAGCTCAGTGGTTGAGGGTAGACCCGTAATCCAGGAGGTCATGCTTAGATTCCGGTTAGGGTACATGCCCCGGTTGCCAGCTAGATCCCCGGTAGGGGGTGTGCAAAAGGCAGCCAATCAGTGAGTCTCTCATCATTGACGTTTCTCTCCCTTCCTCTCTGAAATCAATTAAAATATATTAAAAAGTAAGAAAAGAAAGAAAGAAACATGGCAGCAATATCCTTGGGCAGCAAGCCAGACTGTATGGCATGATTTCCACAACCTTACCTTGCTTTCCGAGTTCTATATTAAGCATTGAACTTTTTTGGAGAATAATTTAGTTTGGAAAGGCAAGCAGAAAAGCAAATTAGGAAGAGAGAGGAGAAGTGAGAAGTCTTTGCAAGGCTGAGGAGCAATGTACTAAAAAAATCTGAATGGAAGTATTTTGAGAGCAGTGTTTCCTACGCTAAAGGTTATACGCATTATTTTATAGACAAGCTAACATCTTCATCTGCTGGTGACAAGTTTAAAGGGAAGCTGTAACATTATCTACCTGGCAGGGAGGTTTTGTGTTTTTGTGGAAGTTACAGCCAGTGGTCCTGCTCCCTACGGGCCGGGTGATGCCCAGGTGATGCGCGTGGGGGAGGGGAGCCCGGGGGAGCCCCCAGCGATGTAGGAGGCCAACGGACAGATCCCCAACCTCGTGTATCACTCCCGCAGTTTGGGAAAGTAGCCTGCGCAGACAGTAGCGGCTAAATGGTAGTTGTCATTTTTGGGGGGATTTGGTCGGGATTGGAATGGCATCCACGTTTGAACGTCTGCATGGCTTGCTTCTTTGGCCAGAGGCAGTTGGCATGCGTGGCCTTTCCCCCTGTTCCGTGGCAGCCGTTCCGCGTGACAGAGACACAAGCCTGGTTTCTAGAAGGTGATGGTCATGCCCTAGAGTGCAAGGCACCCCTAGCAGGTTTCTCATCGCGAGTCTTTGAACTGCACGAACACTGCGATGGTCTTTTCATCATTTCCAACATTCCATACATAGTTGTCAAGGGCAAGGAGAAGGAATGTCGATGATGTTCTTTCCATGTAAATAACTTTGTACAGGTGACTTCCTGCTTTCACATGGAGAAGAAACGAGGTCCCTTGTATTGTAACTCTAAAATTAAAAGATTGTGCACGTATAAGGGGTTGAATATATTTTGTAAAACTAATGCATTTGTATTTCTGTGCTGTTTCAAAGTTTACCTTTTTACTTATATTAATTAAAGATATAGAAACTATATATTTAAATCATGTAAATGGGACACAATTTAGGGGGTTTTCCAATCTTATTTTTCTTCAACTTCTCACACAGTATGCTGCTCAAACTTGTGTGTGCGTGTGTGCGCATGTACTTGTGTGAATGCAACATGAACATTTCAGTCCGGTACTGAGCCAGAGAAGGTAATTGAAGTTTGTAGAAAGCCTCTGTGCTTAGAACATACTTTGTTTGCTTGAAACATGAATGACTTACAGCTGGAAAAATGGGATCAAAACTTACCTGTTTCAGGGCACTCGGCTATGGGCTCCATTAACAAGTTGCTAAAGGGTCAGGTGCTCACAAAAATCGTTTCAAGATTCGGGAGTCCAGGCTTCCCACAAACCCTTTCTAGGGAAGTTTAGCTTAGAAATCTTAGGAAGTTTTCCAAGGAGGTTTAGCTGTGGCACGTGTTTGATCCACAAGGTAGTTTCTCTCTTCGCTCTAGTAAGATTTATCATTTGTAGCAGTTCTTTGTTTCATTTGTCATTTATTTAAAAAGAAATGTTAAAGTTATAAATCGCATCCAATCATACTGAATTGTAAAACTCCTACTGTACCTTTATTTTAAAGAAAAATGAGAATAAAATTATCCAATTTGTCCTGCACACAGTCGTACTTGACCTGTCTTCCCATGCGGGGAGGGGGCAGCTCTGGCCTGCTTCCCCATTGGACAGCAGCGCCAGCTTCCGAAGGAAGCAGCATACGGAATGGCCCAGAGGACTCGAGGCTGATCCCAGCCCCCTGTGCACATGTCTCAGGTACACACATGGGAATATGTCCATCTTGGACATTTTTAATTCATACCAACTTGTTGTTCCAAGTGATTCTACCATTGTGCCCTCCCACCAGCATGGCATCAGAAAGCCATTGCTCCACAAGGTGTCCAGCGCTTTGGTATCACCAGGAATTTAAATCTGGGCAGATCAGGTGCGCGTGAAGTAGTATCTCATTGTGAGTTTCTATTTGTATCTCCTGGAGCAGCGGTCACCAACTGGTGGACTATGAGGTCCGAAAGGTTGGCGACGGCTGTCCTGGAGTACTAACGAGGTTGAGTACTTTTTTGTTTATTTACTGACCATTTTATGAAACGCCTATTGAAGTCTTTTACCTATTTTTCTATTGGGTTGATAGTTTCTTATTTGCTTCAGTTCTTATTTTATGAGTATGTATATATTTTTTTCTGGATACTATTTCTTAGTTAATTATGTGTGTTCTAAATATCTCACTCTGTGACATCATTGTTGGTGTCTTTTGATGAGTCGAGTTCTTGATGTAGTCAAATTTATCTTTCCTCTTATGATGAGAAGGAACCCTTCTCTACCTCACAGTCATGAGAATATTCTCTATAATCTTCTGGAAGTTTCTCAGTTGGCCCTTCACATTAAGGATTTTATCCACCTGGAATTTCTTTTTTAGGATGGTGTAGAATAGAGGTCAAGTTTCTACTCCCCGCCCATCTCCCATCCCTGCTCTACAATATGGCAAGAAAGCTTGGGCACTTCCTACAAAGACATCTTAATATCAAAATATGGGAAGAGCCTAGGGTCAGGGTAAAGGAGATCCTTTCAATAAAACAATGAGCTGAATTGTACCAGTTTTATTTTTCTCATTTTGTTTCAGGGCCTGTGCAAAGCGTTGCCTCAGCACCAGCTCGTGGAGATGGGTGAAGGAACCTTGTGTTTTCTACTCTGAAGGGCTGACATTCCTCAAGTCTAACAATCACACAAATGCCCAGTGTCCTAGAGCTGTCCTAGGGTAGCCACAAACCCTGAGGGCTTTAACATTACGCGACAGGCTCACACTGGCCTCAGACACCCAGGATGTTCACATCTTTGCCTACTTCCCCTGGGAGGTCACTCTTAAGACGAACCCAAGTCCCTCACACTGCATTTTAAGTCCTTCCCCTCCCAGTCAGGTTCTTGGTGCCTGTTATGTACACAGGCACCCCACACACAGTTCCTGGTGCTTGCTGTTCAGCAGGAGGAGACAGACAGTTTCCACAGCAGGTGAAGAAGGCCAGGCCAAGGGTAAGCCAGGGTGTGTTCAACCACATCATGGCCAACTTCCTGACAGAGATGAGTAGATGACTCCTCCCTGGGAGCCTACGCTGAGACCAGAGTCTAGGCAATAGTTTTGGGGCAAAGGGGGTGGGGAAGAGTTCGTAAGACAGGAAGGCCTTTCAGACCTAGGAGAGCAGCATAGGCAAGGACTTGGGAGCAGCGAGTGTTCTGTGGTGTGCCCGGAATGTAAATGGCAAGGAGGGATGGGCAAGACATGAGGCTGGAAAATAAGGCCATGTCAAGATGGAGGGTCCCTGCCGGCCTGGCCAGGGGTCGCGGACTTGATCTAAAAGGCAAGAGACGCCTTTGGACGCCTTCCCGCAGGTAAGTGGTCATCTGGGTGCTGTGTTTTAGGAAGTTTATAATGGGCTGGGCATCACTGCATCTCGTGGCCCTACGCTGTACATTCAGTGATGTATCTCCAAACCCAACAAGCTGCCCCTTTCCCTTCCTCCAAGGCCCAGTGACAGCTCTCCATGACTTCCAAGTGCATTGGTCTCCAATGAAACTCGGCCCTTGGTCCAAACCTGCTACCGTGAGAACGTGTGTTCCTTGGCATTCGCCAGAGGTTAGGTTAGGGGGCTGGTCAATGAGAAGCAACTGTGATGCAACTGTGGGTGATGCCAGAAGAGGCCTCAGCTGGGGGACACGTGATCATCTAACTTGCTCTTCCTGGCAAAGGGGAGACCCAAGAGACGGTGCCACGCAGGCTGTGTTGATTTGTTTAAACTTGGGAAAAGCTCACTTTTTCTTCATATAGTTTACAAGCAGGAAGGCTGG
The DNA here is from genome assembly GCA_004026665.1 of Murina feae. Lineage (NCBI taxonomy): Eukaryota > Metazoa > Chordata > Mammalia > Chiroptera > Vespertilionidae > Murina > Murina feae. Next base: position 28,157 of record PVJC01008863.1, on the reverse strand, counting down.
AGCGGTATATTTGAGAAGCCCACTGGCAGCTGGCATCTGAGTTTTCATTTATATTTCACCTAATCCATGGGATTTTTTTTTTTTTTTCTGATAAACTTTACCGGAGGAGCCCAGTGTTGTCGGCTCTGGGGAATGGCGAGGTCCAAGTAGGCCAGTGGAGAATGTGAGCAGTAGCTTTCCGGCTGCCCCTCCTGGCTGTGCCCTAGAAAACAGTCACTCAGCAGCACTTCCTAGAAACCGTGGAGACAGGAGGGACTGTGTCTCTTTGTACAAGACCATCCCACGGACACCAAAGCCTCCGAGCCCTCAGGTCGCTCACTGCCCCAAAACACCCTCCAAGTGGAAATTCCCAGGTAAAGTTTTAACAGGTGAAGATAGAGGAGTATTTGTTGTTGTTAATCCTCACCGGAGGATATTTTCCCATTGGTTCTGAGAGGGAAAGGAGGGGGAGAGACCTAGAGAGAGAAACATCGTTGCGAGACACACATTGATTGGCTGCATCCCACATGTGCTTGGAACAAGGCAGGGATCAAGCCTCCAACCAAGGTATATGCCCTTGATCGGAACTGAAGGGAGAGAAACGGGAAGTTTTATGTAACTCAAAGATAAAGGGTCACAATCCACAGGCAGAACAAAGGAGAAGGAAGAGGATGGTGTGAGTTGCTGGGGGTCAGAGTGGGGGCACAAGAAATGAATGACAGAATCTAATCTATCTAATCTAATAAAAGAGTAATATGAAAATTAATCATCTCTCTGGGATGTCTAAGCCACGCCCACCAGCCAAGCCACACCCACCAGCCAATCAGAGTGGCTGTATGCAAATTAACTCAGCCAAGATGAAGGCTGGCAGCCATGGAGCTAGAGTAAACAGCAGGCTTCCGTTGCAACTGCCTGCCTAGGCTGGCTGAGCCTCTGCTCACAGTAACAGTGTTTCAATTATAGAAGCCACGCAGCTGAAACAAACATGAGGCTTCCTTACCTGCCTATGCCTCTGCTCAAAGCAACAGTGTTTCAATTATAGAAGATAAATAAACCCCAGAAACCTGATTCCAGCCAGCCTCGCTGGGACCTTGGGTCAATGGGAGCTGTGTGCAGCCTGAAAGCCGAAAATGGCCCTCAGCCCCTCACCCAGGCTGGCCAGTTATCCCAGTAGGGACTTGAACCCTGAAGGCACTGTGGGCAGCTTGAAAACGGCCCTCAGCTCCTCACCCGGGCTGCCCAGGCACCCCAGTAGGGACCCAAAACCTGAAGGGACTGTGGGGAGCCTGAAAATGGCCCTCAGCCCGTCACCCAGGCTGGCCACACCCCAGTGGGGTGAGGGTCCACACTGGGGGGCTTGGCCAGCCTGCAAACAGCCATCATGCCCTCACCCAGGCTGGCCAGGCACACCAGCAGGTGGACATCCCCTGAGGGGTCCCAGACTGTGAGAGGGCACAGGCCGGGCTGAGGGACCCCTCCCAAGTGCACAAATCTTTGTGCACCAGGCTCCTACTAGGATATAAAAAGGAAGCGTAGCTTATTCTGCATTCTCAAACTGGCATTGCATCTGACACATGCTTAACTCTGAATACACACTTGCTATTACTATTATTTTTCATTCTTTATATTAACAATGGAATCAAATTTCTAGCAGATGTGTAGGCTATGGAGGATCACAATACAATGAACACTTCCTACCCTGCTCAGGGTGGTGCCTCTCATCCTCTGAGTTAGGAAAGGAACAGGAAGAGACAAGACACACAGAGAACACACACTGGACTCCTCCTCGGGCTCCTCGTCCACTCACTGCCTCAGCCCCCTCCTTTACTAGGACCCTTCTGTGTCCGAAGAAACCCAAAAGGTGAAGGCAGAATGTAGTCCGATTGCCATGTGACCTTGAGCCAGTGTTCTCAATTAAATAAGGCAGATTAGAGGTTTCCAAAGGCCCTCTTTGATGGGAAATTGCTCAAATCAAATCCTGTCCCAGATGAGTATGTCTTCTCTGGTGGAAGTAGGCCCCCCCTCACCTGACCACTGACTGGCTCCTTCCTTGTTTAGACCTCTGGGACAGGTCCACCTGTACTGTATTAGCTCCTACACTGACGGGAGCTCTTTTTCGAGTGTTTGAATGTTGAGCTGACACTTGTTCCACTGCTTCAAGAGAGATGCATTTCTAAGAAGCAAGGTTAACAAAGCAGGAGTGGACATTTTCATGGCCCTTAACCTTAATCAGGAGAGCTTCCTGATTCCATCCAAAAGGAGGAAAAAGCTCTGTGCATGGAGTTCTGTCATGGCATTTTTTATTATACTAAATACCGAAAAATTGGGGCCAACCAACAGACAAGGGCTAGTTCTGAGTACTACAACTAGTAAGTATGATGCTATACTGCAATGTTAGGCAGGTACTTTAACGATCGCTGTGAAAACGGGGGGCCATGTTAAAAGAGGGAGACGAAGAACATCTACAGAGGGTGGGTAGGAGTCCAGCTGGCCTTCCCTGCCCTTTTTCTTCCTCCTTCCTCTCTTGGTTTCTCCCACGTTGCTATGAGGACATGGAAAAATGCGTTGGTTTACGAAGCTAATGACACTATGGTGATTTCCTTCTGCTTCTATTACTGTGATGGGGAGTGGACAAAATCAAAGCACAAAGAGGCAGAGAAGACACTGCATGTGAGCAAGAGCCTCTTGGGCCTTGATCTGGGCTGGTGCCTTTTTCTCCCCGTGGGCCTTGAATGTATTTCCATCACCACCCTTGAGTTCTGGGGTAACAGTCTGGCTTTGAGCTGTGAGGTCAGGGAGGCTGGCACCCAACAGGTAATTGACTAATCCTGTGACATGAGCAAAACCTTCCTTTCCAACGCACGTCTCGTGCCTGTGGCTTTCCAAGGAGCACGGTGAGAATGACGTAGTCCAACAGCGAAAGAAAGCAGTGCTTTCAACTATTTGTTTTACAAAGTGTGAGGTCACGCTATAAAAGGATATTTAGTACCAGAAAAAGTAGGCCAAGGGTAAGAAAAACTCCCCATGCCCAGGAGAGTTCAGCTGACCAAATTCAGTCTGATCCAGAATAAACAGTTCCCATGTGGAAAGCAGGCAGTTTCAGAAAGTGCTGTCCAAGGGCAGAATGGCCCCTGATGCTGACCCACAACATTATGTAACCCGCTAGGAGAGGGCAGTACCATCCCACCGGTGCATAAGGAAAAGCAAATGTGAGAAAATAACAGTTCTCAGGCCTCCAAGAGGACTTTGTTCCTGAAGAAAAACCATTTCATGTGCCCTTTCCCATGAACGTGGCCAGCCTCAATCGGTTCTCCCTAAACCCCCAGGACCCAAGGCCTAAAACAGGGTTTCTATAATCAAATCCCTCCACTAGAAATAGCTTTCAAATAGTTGTGTGAGGAACACTGCACTTGAAGGAATTCATTTGAAATGAAACTGGCTTAGTTAGCTGTTACGAATAGGTCAAGACCATTCACACTCATCTAAGATTCAGGTTTTGCCCGAATATAAAATCAAAGGAATTTAGGAATTTAGAATATTGCCCACAGTGGCAGAAGTGTTAAGATAACAGATCTAAGACAGATGGTTAAATGGGGCAGGGGTGGGGGGGAGAAGGTGGGTGACTAATTAAACTTCTAATGAGAATAAAGTATTTGTTAGATTTGGGTTTGAATTTCTATCACCAGTTTTGCTACAGTATAGGGGGATGCAGCCCTACGTAAGTCCTTACTCTCAAATACATCGATCACTTTGTAGAAAAGCATTCAGACCAGTCAGAATACTCAATAAATGATCGGTAAATTAACCGACCAGGATACAAGGTGCTAGGGGTATGAGAAGGGACTCTTCAGCACAGCGTGGTTATCAGGGAAGCATTCATTTAAAAACTACCTTAATGGGGGAGAAGAAAAGGGGGAAAAATTAAGACTACCTGACACAGACCTTGGGTAGTACAGATAGTCCCAGGCATGTTTAGCATGTGGAAAGACCATTCTGAGTAGAACAAGAAGCAAAGGCAGGAAAGTACAGCAGAAACCTAATTCAAACTAAGGTTTATGGGTAAACAATGTAAGACTATGCTGTAAAGGTAACGCCAAATTTTGAGAGCTTTAAATGTGTTGAAGAACTTGAACTTCACTCTCCACCATGTGAGGACACAATGAGAAGGCAGCCATCTGCAAACCAGGAAGGGTTCACCAGAAACCAGTCCTTTCAGACTTTGGTTTGGAACTTGTAGCTCCCAGAAGTTTCTGGAGGCTGGAAAGTCCGAGATCAAGATGCTGGCAGCTCTGCTTCCTGGCGAGAAGCATCCAGAGAAACACCACCATGGGAACATGCAGATGGCCTTCTACAAGCCAGGAGAGGGGCCTGGAACAGCTCCTTCCCTCACAGCCCTCCGAGGAAACCGATGCTGCCAGCACCTCGATTTCGGATTTCTAGCCTCCAGAACTGCTTTTAATACTCACATGAAACACAGATGGCATTTGTCCATGAAGGATGCTGTTATGATCCAAGGATTCTTCCATCAAATGAGGCTGCTGGAAACTTATCCCCAATGTTTCTCTCCAGTTTCCTTTCCCCTTTACAATTTTTAGGGCAAAGGTCCCATTTTTCTACCAATTTCCCTGCATCCTTTTATGATATCTACAGGAAATGTGAAAAGTCATTAGGATCAAAGAGGTTCCTAATATGCAAATTGTCCCCTCAACCGGGAGTTCAACCAGTTTGACCAGGAGTGGAGCTGGAAGCAGCAGTGGCAGGCGCTGGTGGAAGGGAGGCACTCCCCACAGGCAGCCACTAGGGACCCCACCCATGCACTATTTTTGTGCACTGGGCCTCTAGTTCTTTTATAAATCAGTGGGTTATGGTGCTAGTCTAGACCAAAGCCACCTCAATTTCTGATAATCTATGATGAAATTCTGCAGAATAATTTGCCTCAAATAGTAAATGTGTTTACTTATTATTAAATGGAACTTTCAACATTAAAATCACTTTTACACATTGATATCTAAAAAAAAAAAAAAGACTGTTGCTTTGTGTTATCAATGGGTTGAAATTTCTTAAATACGTTTTAAAAAATGAAAAAAGCAAAAGAAATTGGACTTCATTCAGTAGAGGCAGTTCAAGTCTGGAAACATGACCAAGGACGTGTTCTAGGAGACTGATAATCTAGAATCAAATCCTTATATAACCTTGTTTTGAGTTTCACAAGTTGCAATTTTACAAATTGAACGTAAGCCCTCCACCAGCAAGAGGCTTTATCTTTATATTGCAGTGGTCTGAAACTGGGCCCGTGTATGTCCAGGCTTAGACCAAGGTCTCTCATGGACTGCAAAAAGAAACCCCTGTGTGACAGTGCTCAGATACTGTGGCTAGGTCCACTCCACCCCCCATGCCCGACTAGAGTTCATTTTGTTAGGGATGAGGCTCAGGCACCCCACCCAGGCTTAAAAACACCTCAGATGATTCTAACATGTTATCAGGATTGAAAGGCATTGATTTTTATCTGTAGTTTTTGTTGATACAGTAATACTCATAATTTTTACATATACTCAAAATTCTGAAGAAACCACATTAACAAGGTAAAATGACCCAGTAAAATTAAAACCAAAAGCACACCATTAAACCATTCCCATCACAAAAGAAAAACAAATATTGATATATACAACTTATTTAATAAATTAATGTCATTCGAAATACAGTGCCAGAACATTATGCAGTTGAACATGCTAGTAATGTTTGTCGTGAAGCACCTGTGCTCATGGTGGATGGGCAGCGCCGCTGCTGCTAGTGGTTCCTGGACGAATGCCAGAGCAGCACTCGCTACCTGCTCGTCCGCACAGCCAGTGCCAAGAATTCCTGAACAACCGGTTCACCCTTCTAATCCTAGCCACACACACAACAGGTTAAAAAAACACACCCTGATGGCTAACGGGTATCTACACACAATCACTCTACAGCAATGCTTGTTATTAAATTAAGATGTAATGACCTGGTTGACCCACTCGAAATCTTTAAGATGGAGAAATACAACAGCAGCAGGTAGTTATACGCATGAGCCCATGTTAATGTAATACAGAAAGTGGAGGCATTTACGGATGAATGCTCCACCCAGACCCGCACAATGAGGGACTAGCAAATTTCATTGCCAGCCCAGCTACTAGTCTATACCTGGTAAATGACCAGCTGATTGGAAGACTTGTATTCTAGAGACAAGTATAAGTTAGTGGGAAGAGAGTACATGCACCTAAGAGTATAGACTGGTCCTGCAGTCCTAGCTCTCCCCGTGGAATACCATAAAATGGAAGCTCTTCCTCAACTATAGTACAGGATTGAGACATTTCTATTCCAGCATGGACATTAGTGTTAAGTGCAGCGGAACTAATGACACCGAAAAACTGTACTCAGGACTTCAGAACAGAAGCACAGGAACGAAATACATATGCTAATAACCTCAGCACGATGTGTGACATACCACACTAGGAGCAGGAAACTAGTTTAATAAGTGAAGTTTTTGAACTGTACATACACAGGGCTAACAATGTTAGAGAATCCAGATTCTATGCTCTCATGATACACAAAATTATTACAATTATTGGGTAATCTATTTCATATTATGGAAGCATATCTTTCTGCAAGACTCACTGATATATATTATACTGATGCAAATATTAAGTAGGGCATAAAAATAAAATTTATCAAAGATAGATTTTTATGTACTCATATTAGTCCTTTCATAGCCTCTCTTATTTAGCAAAGAAAATGACAAAGCACATAAAATCAGGCGTGCACCTCCCGAACTGCCAACTATACAGGTGGTAGTGCAACCATTTCTCAATCCAGTTCAAACTCCTCTGTCCCATCCGGTAAAAAAAGATAGGTTGGTGGTTTCCACGGAGACTCTTCCAGGCAGGATGGATAAAGTTTGCCCACAGTGCACCGGAAGTCTCGCCCTAGGTCCCACAGCACACGTTCAGATATATGCTGCCGCAGAGACCATCGGTCGCGTTCCAGATCGTACTGGTAAGTGACATATTTAGCTCTTTCATTTAAGTGCGTTTCTCGCATGAACACACACAGAGAATTGGAGATCACAACAGCTCGAACGCAGGGGTCTGAGTACCTCTTAGCAGGGATGTTGGCTGCCATTTTCCACTCATTTTTATTCACATCATAAATTTCCACAGTTACTGAAGACCCATCTACCGTGCTGGAAGGGAATCTTAAACCAGAATTGGTAGCAATGTGTAACCCTCCAATATAGAAAATTTTATCACCAAAAGCTGCAGCTGAAGCAAAAGACCTGCTAGTCTGTCTCATGGCCATTTCTACCCACGAGTCAGACCTTGGAAAGTAACAGTACATGAGGTTCAGCGTCATCACATAGATACAGTCGTGAACCACAACTGCTGCGCTCCACTGCCAAGCACAAGGCAGAGGGCTCACCATTGTCCACTCATCCTTCTCGGTGTCGTACCTTTCCACGGTCCTGCGGTTAAGTTCTCCACCCACGCTATCTCCTCCGATTGCATAGATATAGCCTTCACAGCAAACCAAGGATGGCTTTACTCGGACAAAAAGCATCGGCGTCTTTGGAAACCAGGTATTTTGCTGGGCATCAAACCAATAAAAGCAATTCACAGTTCTGAAGGCAGTCTGAAGTTTGCTTGTCTTACTGTGATTTGTTTTTGTGTTTTTCAAAGGAATTTGACCACCTGCTATATAGATGTCATTATCAGGAGTTACAACGGTCCCAACTTTATGCAAATCAGCTGGTGGGCTGCAGAGCTTGTAAACTTTTTCTGCTTGGGGACTGTAACAGACAGAAGAGTAAAGACTACAAGAGTTCTCTGAAGAGGCTTCAATGAAAATCATCATCTCCTCTTTAGTCATCCCAAGTCTTGGTTTGAAAAACTTGGGCATGGATTTATACAGACCTTGAACCACTACAGACTTATCATTGGGCGGCAGACCTTGAAACCAAGCTCTCTGTGTTACTTCTGAAAGTGCGTCGATTCTGATTTGGCTAAGAACTGAAGACAAATACTGGGATCGTGCTTCCGTGTTGTACTCTAGCCACAGCATAGCAGCTTCGCGAACCGTCTCCTCCTTTTCTACATTTAAGTTGTCGCTACTGAGAATGTCTATCAGGAGGTCATGGGACAGCTGCATGAACGCTTCCTGGTGACACACAACAGTGAACTTGTGCTCCACCATTCTCTTAGCACTTTGTTTCAACTCCTCGCAACTGAACAGATCGGCAAAGCTCAACAATCGCACACAATTCTCTGCATTTATTTTTTTAATTAAATATTCCCGACAACGTTGTAACACGTCTTCTACCTAAAAGAAAAATAAAAGTTGATAAAGGCAGAAGAGACACATTTTATTTTGTGTAGATACTGGTATATTAATCAGATCCCTCTACTGTAGTTTTTATTTTTAGACACTTATTTTGGGCTAAGAGGTGTTTTCTGTAATAATAAAATTAGAAGACTGTACATATAGCTTTGCATTTTTTCCACCTGTGCAGTGGCCTACTTCACTGCCCTAACTTAGGAGCCAATAGTATGACATTAAACAGGCTCTTAAAAAACGAAAGGGAAAGGTTAGGAAGTTCACATATAAGTTAAAAATGTGTAATTGAGAGAACCAAATGAAAACAATGTACGTAAATCATGGTACAGAAAATGAACGTTGTTGAGTAGTTGGAATCTGCTTTTATCAATATGGACAAGATAGTCAAATAAAACCAGAAAACCGTGCATAATGACTAAGAATATATGCCTTTCTTATCTAAAGAGCTAAGACAATCAATCAAAGGAATAACAAATACATTTCCGTATAGTTATAAATTATCTTTATTTATTTATGTACTTATTGTTACAGAGCATGGGAGGGAGGGAGGGAGGGAGGGAGGGAGGAAAGGAGAGGGGAAGAGAGAGAGATAAAAACATTCATGTAAGAGAGACACATTGATTCGTTGCCTCAGGACCAAAATTGCAACAAAAATCTATGCTCTTAACTGGGAATTAAATCTGAGACCCTTCAGTGCAGGGGCCGACACTCACCACTGAACCAAACCGGCCAGGGCTAAATTATCTACGTTCAGATGACCTAACCTAGCCACTCTAAGTTTTCTAGGTTTGTTTTTTCTTAAGAAGGAAAAGTAGATCTCAGATGAATCAGAAGTGTTAACATACTATACCTGAATTCAACATCACAGAGGTTAAAAAGAAAAAAATCAGTGGTTAACTAAAAGCAATTTATGGAGAGGTTGGGTTGCTTGGATTCAAAACTTACACCCTATTAGTCAAGTAGCTACTTCTCTAAGTCTCAAATGTATACAATGGGGAAATCGTTACACATGATTATTGTAAGAATTAGACAGAACCTATATAGAGCGTATAGCACAGTACCTGGTACATAGAAATATTAACCACAAAGCCCTGGCGTGGCAGCTCAGTTGGTTAGAGCATCATTCCGGCATGCCAAGGCTGCAGGTTCGAACCCATATTAGGGCACATACGAGAGGCCACCAATGAATGCACAAATAAATGGACAATAGAATCGATGTTCTCTCTTAAAACAATAAACACAAGTATTTTTTAAAAAGAAACCACAGTTAATGTAAACAGGAGAAACTGCTTACCTGCAGGAAGCAAGCTGTCTCGTAAAGCTGTTCCACAGTGCCGTCATTTATGGCCAAATTACCCGTGTACGCGTACGTAATTATGACCTGTAAGGTGGCTGCATCCACGTTCCTCAGGTGGACATGTGTTTGCTTGCTTTCGCTTAGCCCACTCATGAACATGGCCCTGCAGCAGAGAGAAAACACAAACCTTTGCTTTTAGTGTAAAACAAATGGAGAGCTAAAGAGAGAAGCTAGACAACATGGGAAGTTGATTTAGGGCATTTGCTGACGAACTTCTTGGGAAAACTTTGAGTGAGACAACACGAAAGAACAATCCAGTGCCAACGTTACACAGACCTCTATTCTACCACGCCATTCTGAGTGACACCTCCAATACTCGTTGACAGGCAAACCTTGTTTAATTTCACTTTGCCATACCACTCTATGCAGATATTGTGGTGTGCTTTTTTTTTTTTTTTACAAAAATTGTAGGTAAGACCAGCAAAAAGATTACAATTCACTGAAGGCTCACCGAACAGTATTTTTCAGAAAGATTGTTTTTTAATTAAAATATGTACTTTTTTTAGACATAATGCTATTGCACATTACACTACAGCATAAACTTTTATATGCACTGTGAATCCAAAAAATCATGTGACTCGCTTTATTATGATATTTGCTTTGCTGCAGTGGTCTGGAACTGAATCCACAGTATCCCTGAGGTCTGCCATGGGACACTATTGGGCAATAAAAAGAAACTAAGTATTGATACGTATCATAACCCAGATGAACCTCAAAATCATTATACTCAGCGAAAGGAGCCAGACACCAAAGGCCACATGGTATATAAGTCCATGTGCATGAAATGCCCCAATACACAGGCAAAAAGGAGACTAGTGAACAAAACATTGCGAATCTATTAGTTTAAAATTTAAATAACGCTTGAAGAATTCCTATTAATGAAAGCTATCATTCTGCATTTGAAATAAACTAATCAAAGTTAAAGTACTCACCTAAAATAAGAGCTACACGTGGCAAGAACCATCTTATGACAAGGGAACTCAGTACCCTCAACAATCAACACTATGTCAGTGAACAACTGCTGTTCATAAAACAGTCGTAGCTGTTCCAACAAGGACACTGCATACTCAGTATTGATCTGCCTCTCGTCTTGAGTGGACATGACTGTATTCCATTAATATCTCCCGGAGCAAATTAGAAAAGTCAGTCTTACTGATGGAAGGTCAAGTGAATGTTTCAGAACTAAAGAAAGAAGAAATTCCGCTTGCTGTGATCTGCAGCATTCAGAACCGAGGCTGACACTTTCACTAGCGAACAGTTTCTTGTTAGCGACGGAAAGGCACTCCCAGGTCATGCGGTGCTAACGAGGCTCTGCCGAGCGTGTCAACACGGTCCGCCGACATCGGGCTCAGCGTGGCAATGGTTGCGCAGGCTTCGTGGCTGCACCCTTTGTTCCGTGGTCTTCTGGAGTAACTAAAGAGAGAGAAGGTTCCGTTACGGTTTTCAGGCCACTACACCTTAATATTACCATAGAAATGAACACGAGGAAAGGAACGTTTTTAAAACTCTGTTACATTTAAAATTAAAAACGGACTGAAGAAAACTAATATTTGTAATTTTACCTTCTATATAAAATATAGACATTCTAGAAAATAACAGGCAATAAGTATACATTTTTTAAGTTTTTAAAAAGAATTTGAAAAAATATTTGAATTACAAAGCCACATTTTCTAGTTATTTGTTTAGTGGCAATACATGACCATAACTTAAGAGAAAAAATACCCTTTTTAAAAGAGATTCTCATTTTGGGAATATACTTTAAATGCATTCATAAAATCTTTGTATTTAATTTACATTATTAAACTATATGATACTCAACTTATTTGCAAGACATAAACTACATATTTTTTAAGCCTGCAGTTCAACTCTACAAGGGAAGTTTATGTAATATGAATCTTCATACAGTGTTCCCTTACTATAAATCTTTTTAAAATTAATTTTATTCCTTAAATTTTTTATAAGAGCACACAATTTTACTGTGGGGAAAACCAAAAACACGATAAAACAGATGTTTTCTTATATGGAAGACTCCATATTATATAAGTAAATTAATGTGTAAATTTAATACAAATCCTGTCCATATCCTATTCACGGAGGATTCCTCTGGAAGAACGCACCAGAAAGGAGGGCAATTCTGTCCTCATGACTTACTTCAAATTGGGAAGAGTGGCTTATTTCAACCACGGTGGGATCAAGGGCGATCCACAAAAACCCATTTTAACCACATTATACCACTTATAAAAAGGAAACTGTCACTGAATTAAAGTTTAATTTTATTTGTAAGTCAGTATCCTATCTTCTATAATAAAAGGGTAATATGCTAATTAGATCAGATAGACCGAACGCCTTCTGGATGTCCTTCCTGACAAAGCCTGGGGGAAGCCATCCGCTGTCCATGGTCCCCAGTGCCTGCAGCCAGGCCAGGGGGAGGGAAGCCACCCACAGTCTGGGGTGCCTGCGGGATCAGGCCTAAAATGTCAGTAGGACATTCCCAGATTGCAAGAGGGTGCAGGCCGGGCTGAGGAGACTGCCCCAATGCATGAATTTTGTGCAACGGCCTCTAGTATAATAAAAGCCTAACATGCTAAGTGTCCGACCGCATTCAACCATTCGACCAGTCACTATGATGTGCACTGACCATCTGGGACAGACGCTCTGACTGGTAGGTTAGCTTGCTGCTAGGGTCTGGCTGATCAGGACTGGACTAAATGGACCAGACACGCCCTGAAGCCAACCTCCTGTGGTCCTTCTCGGCCTCTAAACTATTTCTTCTAATTAATTTCAATGTGCATAAATCCATACACTGGGCCTCTATTTTGAAATAATACTGATTATTGCGTGTTACGAAGAAATTACAAATAAGGAAAAGAGGGCAAACCCATACAGAAAGCTAATGTTTCTCCGAAAGTAAGACACCCCCAAAAATAAGACCTAGTTCTGCCTCTCACTGAAATATAAGGCAGTCCCTTAAAAATAAGACCTCTCCAATAATAAGGCCTCCACCAAACATAAGGTCTCCCCGATAATAAGGCCCCCCCCCGAAGCTACTGTAACTCTGGACTCTGGGCCGTAGCGGTGGGCGCCGCCATGCAGCTCACTGTTGGCCGCAGTGTAGCCAGAGCAGACAGGAAGTGCAAGGTCTCTTTTAATCAGAGAGTCCGCGCCGCTGCCAGGACAAGCTGCCGCCTGCTGCTCGCTCTGCCCTGACGGAGTCTGGCTGACTCACAATTAGACAGTGAGTCGCGCGGGGCAGGAGTCGGGCACATTGTGTGACACACAGGTAATAAATTTCCTTTTTTTTTTGTTCAACAACAAATGTGTACCGTATTCTTCTTCATGGAAAAATAAGACCTAGCCCATCTTTGGGAGCAAAAATTAATATAAGACACTTATTTTCGGGGAAACAGCATACTAATAGCTAATTTAGAACTAAGTAGTGACTCTTAAGTTCCCATAATCAGAAAGTCAAGTGGCTGACGTAACACCTAAAATATGAGCATGACTGGACCCACTAACACTCATAAAATACCATTCATATGTCAGAGATCACATTGTACTTCCTGCCCAACTATACTATCACAGAAACTGCTAACTTGGTGTAAACTGCCGAATTCCCAGCCACGTTAACTATGGAAGTAACTGACACAGATACAAAGGTAGAATATGACTTTGGGGCGGTTAAGTAATGACTTTGCTATTCCAGATCTGGGAGTTGCACTATAAATCTAAGTTCTACTATTTACTACAATCTCTAAGGCCAATAAAACCTAAAATCACTGGCCATTTTCACATATTAATGCAGCAGAGCCTGGTGTTAGTGAGGATGTGGAAAATGAGCTTTCTTATAGAGGACTAAGCGGGTACATACCCACAAGGCCTTCAAAACTCTTGGGGCTGGATATGTTCTGGAATTTAGAATTTTCAGATTTTATAGAGTAATGTGGTGCATATATCATGTATTACAAGGCTCTCTCAAAGAGTATGTGGGGCAGCACCCCACAATCAAACATATTACTATCCTTACTGCAGGAAATAGGAACAGTATGAAAAATGATAGTATATATACCCTCGTTACGTCAGGTCAGGTTTCATAGGCAAAGCTTTATTAAAACTTGATTTTAAGAGCTTTCTGAATTTGGGAATTGCAAGTGAAGTATTACATAGGTATAATATTTGGCATTATAAGTGTTTAATAACTCAATCAATTCTACCTCCAGGAATTTATCTTACAGAAATGCATGCACTAATAAACCTAAAGTTCTAACACTAGCTGCAGGGCCCCAAATCACCCCCACCCATTTAAACCAGGTGGTAGGAACTGGCCGCCAAGGCCAGGATAGATTTGGATTGCACGGCTAGCTCCCAGAATTCCTTGCAGGTAGCTATACAGGCTCACTCCAGTAATTTCTTTAACCTCCTGCTATGACCCGATTTTTTTTTTTGCAGTGAACACATTTATGTTTAGATTTTATTTTTTTAAATCACATATGAAACTATAAAAATAATTGAAGCCTGCTTTTAGAGCATCAGTTAGCCAACTTTATGTAATCACTTGAGGTCCGGTGCATAAAAATTTGTGCACTAGGGGAAGGGGGTCCCTCAGCCTGGCCTGTCCTCTCGCAGTCTGGGACCCCTCGGGGGATGTCCACCTGCTCATGTGCCTGGCCAGCCTGGGTGAGGGACTGATGGCCATTTCTGGCTGCCCACAGCCCCTTCAGGGTTCGGGTCCCTACTGGGGTACCTGGCTGGAAACAGGTATCTGGGATTTAACTTCTATAATTGAAACTTTGTTGCCTCGGTCCCGGCTTGAAGCCTGGGTTGCCCTTGGCAACCCAGGTCCCAGCCCAGCAGGTATCTGGGGTTTGCTTATCTTCTATAATTGTAACTTTGTAGCCTTGAGTAGAGCTCAGGACCAGCAGGGCCCTGGCTTCCTCCACTGCCCAGGGCACCTCCAGCTCCAAGGCCATTGCCATCTTAGTTGAGTTAATTTGCATACCTGCTCCTGATTGGCTGCTGGGCGTGGCTCATCGGTGTAAAGGAGGGTCAATTTGCATATTACTTTTATTAGATTAGATGTAATCTTAATTATCACTGAAATATACACCTAGTTCCGTAATTTAGGGTAAATCTCATCCTAAGGTAATTTTTATTCAGGTACCTTAATATTAAAATAGACAGAAAAAAGTAAATCATTCAGGTATCACATTAAGTAAAAATTTACTTAATGTGATACCCAAATGACTTACTGGGAACATAGACTTCAAAATGTATTAACTAAAAAATGTGAAAAGTTGTGAAGTTTAAGATGACCAATCAACAGCCTTCAAATGCCTGTAACATGAACATTTCCTATAACAAGATTCCTTCTTTCCTAAAATCAAAACCAGAAATTGATAGCCTAAATGCTCTAAAGCATTTCATAAAGTTTATACTATATTACTTATTAGTGATCTGACACATTGTACAAATTTCCCTTTTAATAAATATATTGTCATATCAATCTGAATTATATTAAAATTCGCTTCAAAATAAGTGCTACATCCTATTATCTGTAGACTTTAGCATCTTCAGAGTGAGTAATTTTCGGGTATCAAGGAAACTGTTTACTTAATCTTGCATTATAAATTAACAGCTACTGAAATCTAACTTTACAAATGTTTATTGAGTTGTCTAGTAAGTGCTGGTCATTGCACCGTAAGTAACAGGCTGAGTGGCCAACACACCAAGTGCATTTGTTCTTAGTATAGACTACACACAAAACCATGGCTGTCCCTTAAAAACAGGGTGTTTTAAAACAAAACTTGACAAACTAAATAGCCAAAAGAAGTGAATAGGTAAATAATGAGCAGGCCAAGTTGGGTATAAGAAACATTTTTCTTGAAATCTAGTTTGATCTTCCATTTACAAACTTTAGACAGAGATAAGAAAGTTTATCCTTTACCATAAGATAAATTGTATGAGCAAAGGAGGTAGGTGGCACCTGGCCCCACTGCTAACAGTGGTTCAGAGGAAGGAAAAATGTATTGAACACCTACTGAATTTATTAACATATGCAAATGATTATCTAATTAAAAAAAAACTTTCAAAAGGTGTAATACTCTGTTCTCATTACAAAGACAAAATATTTTAGGCTTTGTAAGCCACGAAGTATCTGTCCCAAATACTTAACTCTGTTGGTAAAGTCTGCAAAAATCGACAGACAGCATTTAAATAAATGGACATGATTGCTCCTCGGCCTTTTCGCTAAGATCAAGTGTAGTAAATAAATGGACATGATTATTTCACTAAAACTTTATCTACAGGCTGCAGGCTACATATACCAATCTTTGCTGTCAGACTGTTTCTTGATTAAATATTAACAATCAGTGACAATGAGTTATCTGGCTATACTGTTCATTCCTTAGATTGTTCCTATTGTCTGAATTGCCCCCTCAAATGGTGTGATACATACTCATACATATTAAAATAAATACATCCTTGTATTTGTATTTTCATTTTCAGCACTGCAAAGGTACTATGGGAAATTAAAGTAACAAAAGCAGAAAAAATGAAATTACTTAAAAGCAAAAAAAAAAAGATTGTTTTACTTATGTTTTCCCTTCAGATTGCAAAAACAAGGAAAAAGCACAAAACTTAAGTGCCTCAAAGTTGAATATAATTCTTTATCTAACCTGTATATAGTGCACTTTTCTTTTCAACTGAAATATTTTAGTATCTCACACCTAATCACACAACTGCTTTCCCCACCTACTATAGGTGAAATACTTTCTTGTATTTAATAAGAACAAGATATCTCTTTTTTTAAAACCTCTAATAAAGATTTTTAAAAAGGGACATTCCTCCCCAAGAAAATCTGTTGAAAAAACACACAAAACAATTGTAGTCAGGAAACACTTTTCATTTTTATCAGCTACAAATATCTGTAAATGTATGTGATGTCTACATACATTTGAATGAGATGTATACAAGACAATGCTGCAGTAAGACAGTTATGGATACTTAAATTAATTAAATGAAAGAAGGGGCAGAGATTGGGAAATCACTGTGGCAACTACAATTCCTGAATACTAGGAAAGTCTTACATTTAGAGCAGCTCATTAGAACATATTTCATAGAGAAAAAAGTCAACTAGAGTAAGAATAAGAAATGAGTCATACAAGCATAATATAATGAAATTCAGGATCTAATAAAGTATCACGTACTTTGACATAAAATTTAGGTTCTAATGTAGTACTTTGTCTAGAATACCCAAGCTTCAAAGGTTCTAATGAGTGAATTCCACTACACAAAATAATTTCAAACCCCATACTCTGTTATTAAAGGATCATTAGGATTCAATAAGTAAGCAATCCACAGTAATATATATAATTCTACTTGAAAACCCAAAACACCTCTTAGGGAAAATTATTGCAGCTGGTTTTCCTCCCTTAAATAATCAATGAGACCGATCAGCAGTCAACTGAGCTGTGTATGTTAAAAGAAAGGAAGGATTTTAAAAATGGTAATAAGGGAGCAAATGAGGAGGACTGCACAGAAATCACAGGGCAGGGATACAGCAGTGAGAGAGAAGGGCAATGGGCTACCAGTCACCACCTGCACAGAGGCACCTCCCCAGGTGTGTACTACTAACCCAGGTGGAGCACCCGCATCTTCCACTGCTACCGCTGTCAACCCAGAAGACTGAAAACTTCTGCTGGAAAAAATCCAAGGCTTTCTGGATGTTAAATATTGCCAAAAAATTAAGAGCAAAAACTATGAAGCCAAATTACTTGGGTTGAAAGCCCAGTTGGCAACTTACTGGTTATGTGACCTTTTTAAAGGTACTTAACTTTCTGTGATGTAAAATGAGGGATAAAAATAAACTCCTTTCAATGGATTAAGGATTAAATGATTTTTATAAGGAGGCTGGAGGAATGACGGACACACAGCATTGCTATATAAAGACATGTAATTGTTTATTTTTTTTTTTATTGATGCATCATTGATAAAGCTTTTTGTAGCCCTTTCCCAACTCCTGGATCTCCACACCAGTACCTGGTCTAGGGGTCCCAACTACAAGGTCTCACATTAAATACCGTTCTTTTCACCCTGGGTGAACGGTATCTTAGATAAGAGAAGTTCGTGGGAAGTTTTCAGGGAGTGTTTTTGATGGTACAAATCATGAAACAAACTAATTCAACAAAGACTAATCCTGAGAAGGCTGGTGCCAGTACAGAAAAAGGAAATGAGGTCCAGGGAGGCACCAGTCATCAAACAAGCCTTTCTTCCCTTCCATGAGGAGACAGCCTCTCTTGAGGGAGAACAAAAGACTGGTGCCAGAAATAGTTTGCTTTCAAGTGATCAAAACAACCCTCACAGTTGAGAATGCTCGGAAGACTGTCTTTGAATTGCCAAACAGTTTTTTGGAGTTGTGACCAACACCAATTAAGAAACAAACACTTACCCAGTTTGCTAAATTTCAGTAGTGTCCCCTACTCTAATCAAACTCCGGGCTCAGGCCCATTTCCCTGTTCCTCCCTTCCAACCACATGGCTCCATCGCGTACACTATGCTCAGTACTCCAGTGAATGCAGGTCACAAGTTGAATAAATTACATTTTTAAAAAATTAAACAAGAACATAAAGGAGACGCCATCTATACAGAATAACTGTTATGTCTTTATTTTTGACATTACTTTTTTCCTTTCAGTTATGCACCTTGACTAAAAGAAAGCTTTAGCTAAACTTCACTAAAGTGAAACTGACCCTAACTTTTTCACTGGGATTTCATTTTCCACCAAATCAATGATCTTTTCAATCACAATCACAATAGTAGAGGAAAGTCCTTCCCAGCTATACAAACATACTCATGAGGTCATCAGGGGCACAGTCCCTCAATGATTACAACTGATGTTTCTCAATTTCTTTAAAAAGTAAAGGGCAAACTGAGGAGTAGAATGTTCTGCCTACCATGGAAGCTCCTGCATGCAGCCACGTGTCAGAGGTGTGGGAGTAGAGAAAGGGGAAAAAACTTACAGTACCTCTCATAAAACAATGATACTTTCTCCAAACCTCTCATAACAATCCCTTCTTCCAAGGCCAGAGGAATCTAGGTACTGCAAATACCTGGCAAGGGAACCAGGAGTAACCTTCATGTATTTTAAAAAGTTACTGGAACCCATCTGTCACTTCAAATATCGAGTTATTCAATTCAAATATTAGTTGCTCTATTCAAATGCCACAAAACTGAAAATGGTAAGACTGGGCTATAATGAAGGCCTTTGGCGTTCTCATTCATGTACTTTGGGACAGCAGGATCGATCTTTTTCCCCCCGGTCTTAGGCACGTGGGCAAGGAGACAACTCTTTTCTAAATGTGTGCAATAAAGTTGCATTCCAGTTTCCAGGAACTGACCATCCACCTTACACACACTGTGTGGATGGTGTGAAACACCTCCCTGCTTCCGTTACCCGGAGAAAAAAGGGCAGGAAGAGCGTAGGCTTCGGACACCTCCGTCCGCGCCCGCTCCTGGCCCCGGCACATCACTGCGCCCCCACGTCGCGGCCACGGCCACGCTCCCCACGAGAGCGAAAGGGTAGGAGCCGCGGCCCGCACCGCTCTCCCCACCAGGCCGCTCGGGGGCCCACGACGCATGCTCCCTGCGCGCCCGGGCGAGCTGACCGCGCGACCAGCGACCGCCGCCGCCCGAGGGTCTCGGGGGCCCCCCGCAACGGCCTGCGGGCCGCACCACACCAGCCAAAGGTCACGGCGGGGCGGCCGGCTGCGCATCGGGCGGCCGCGGACGGGAAAGGAACACGGGGTCCCGCAGCATCCAGACCCGACGCCGGCGGCCCGGCCGGACTTCCCGGTGGACTTTTCAGGCCGCAGGGAAAGTCCTGCAACGGCGTCGGGGAGCGAAAGCCCTTCGCAAAGGTCACGCGGAGCAAGATCACAACTCGGAGGGAAGGAAGGCACGGTCCGCGGGGCCGAGGGACGCGGCCGCTTCCCGCCAGCTGACCCCGCGCGTGGACGGCTCCTCGCCGCCGACCACCCTGGAGCGCGGCAGCCCACGGCGCGTGGACTCCCCCACGCCACGGCCCGGGCCCGCCGTAAAGACCTCTCGGGCCGCTGAGCCGGAAAACAACAAGGAACGAACTTAAAATGCCTGCTCGTCCGCTCACGCACCGCCTTCTACTCCCTCCACCCGGAGGGCGGCGGCGGCGGCCGAGCTCCCGGGAGCACCGATCCCGACTCCAGTAAACAGCACGCGACGGCCCGGCGCTCCTCCTCAGTCACAACGGGGCCTCCGTGCCGCCGGCCGCTGCCCGCAGCGAGGAGCCCGCCGGCCCGTTCAGGGACACGGCTCTCCGCGGGCGGCGGGCGAGGGCCGGGCCGGAAACGCCCCGCAGCCGCGCCGCAGAGGGGCCGCCCGGGGAGCGCAGGGCGGCGCCGGCCCTCGCCCCTCCCCCCGCGGCGGAAACGTCTCGGGTTTGAAAGATGCCGCCGCCGCCCCCCGCCCGCGCGCCCGCCCAGCCACAAAGGGCCGACCCCGTGCGGCCACAGCCCTCCTGCCCCGGCCCCTCCAGAGGCCCTGGCGGGCGCCCCACGTCCGCCCCCGTCGCCCGGCGCCGCCTGCTCACCCGCGTCCCTCGGTCGCGACGACAGGGATCCGGTGCGGCCGGCGGCTCCGAGGTCCCTGGGCCCCGGGGCGCGGCGGGGCGGGGGCGTGGCCCTCTGCGGCCGGGGCCCGGGTCTCTCCTCCGCCTCCCGCCGGGGAAGGCCGGGGCCGCCGCCGCCTCTGCCTCCGGCTCCCTCCCGCGCCCGCGCTCGGCCGGCCCGTGCTGCGCGGAGACCGAGTCCTGTGCGGCGGCCGCCGCGCGCTCCTGGGGCCCGACCACCGCCAGGCTCCTCCCCCGGGAGCCGCGCCGCCCGCCCGCCCGCCCGCGCCGCCTCGTCCGCCGGGGCCGCCAGACGCCCGGCTCGGCTCGCCGCCCCGCCCCGCCCCGCCCCTGCGGCGCTCTCACCCTCGGCGGCCCCCGTCGCCGCCCGGGAACGCGCGGGCCGCCTCGCAGGGTTTCCTCTCCGCAGCGCGCGCCAGCGGCTCCGGCGGCAGCCCCGCAGCTTCCCGGGCCCCCGAGCCGCCCGCCCGCCCCCGGCTGCCCAGGCTCCCCCGCGCGCCCCCGAGGCCGATCCTACCGGAAAGCCAAAACAAGCGCTCCGCGCAGGCGCGAGGGGGAAGCGGAAGCAGCCGGAGGGCGGGGCGGGGCGGCGCGCGGGCCGGGGAAGCGCCGGGAAGGGAAGGGGTTTCCCGGGCGAGGTCAGCGGAGGGCGCGTGCGCGGCGAGGTGTGCGGCCCCCGCCCCCGGGCGCCCGGGCTGGTCCGGCTGGTCCGGCTGGCCCTCCGGCGGCGGCGGCGCCCGGCGGTGACCCCGGTGGAAGGAGCGGCCCGGGGACCTCGCTGCTCGGAAGCCCGGGGAGCGCGGCGGCAGGGTTTGCGCCGCGGGCCGTTTTCATCCCCTGGACACACGGAACGAGACCCAGACAGCACCAGACCCGGGGACCCAGGGGAAGGGGGGGCCGCTCAGTGGGCTTTGTCTCTCCAGCCCCTTCTCGCCAAACACGCCCCCGCCGCCCAGGGCGCGTCCGTGTTCCCGATCTCCTCCAGGACGGCTCCGGGTCCTGGTCTCAGGCGGGGTGGGGGGGACCGTGGGGGTGCGGAGGGGAGTCTGTCTGCACGCGGAGCTCCCGGATGGTTCTGTGCCGCAATGCGCACTGCTCCCTGCCCCGCTCCCCGGAGCGCCTTCAGCTGTGCCAAGCCAGGCCTTCGTATTAGCTTGGCACCGTTTGTTCTCGCATTTGATGCAAGTTATTCAGGGAGCCGAAGTTGTCAGAAATGCCCACACAGCCGCCACCTACTGTCATAACTTCCCGCCCGCCACAAGCCCTACCTGCAGAACCTACCTACACGACTAGTTGTCCCCTGAAAGCATGCACCTGTGTTCCTGAACAGCCTCTTCCTGCAGGGTGGGCTCCATCAACTGCATGCACACCAAGATGTGAGATATGGGACAACTCTGAGAAAGGATTTCCCAGTGGGATTTATTTTTTTTAATATATTTTATTGATTTTTTACAGAGAGGAAGGGAGAGGGATGGAGAGTTAGAAACATCGATGAGAGAGAAACATCCATCAGCTGCCTCTTGCACACCTCCCACTGGGGATGTGCCCGCAACCAAGGTCCATGCCCTTGACCAGAATCGAACCCGGGACCCTTCAGTCCACAGGCTGAAGCTCTATCTACTGAGCCAAACCCGTCAGGGCAGGATTTAGAAACTAGATTGTTCCACAAATCTTCACTGAGTGTCCAATATGCTATCACTCTGCTTGGTCTGACTAAATAAATGTTCAAGTGTTTTAATATTAAACAACAAAGAAGCCATGCAAAATATTGTCATTTAACAAATATTTGAGAACCTGCTTTGTGCCAGCCTAGACCCTGCAGATGCAAAGTCCAAGTAGGAAGGTGGGCCTGGCCAGCGCCATGCAGTGGTTGAGCCTGGACCTGTGAACCAGGGTTTGAGGTCAGGGTTTGATTCCCTGTCTAGGCACATGCCAGGGTTTCGGGCTTGAGCCTCAGTGTGGGGCGTACAGGAGGCAGACAATCAATGGTTCTCTCACATTGATATTTCTATCTCTTCCTTTCTCTTCCTCTCTGAAATCAATAAAAATGTATTTAAAAATAAACAAGAAGGTCAAAACAAAACAAGAATATCTATGGTAAGAGTGTGTTTCATCCTGTAGAAGAGCCATTTAAGATTTTAAAGAATATCTTGATAAGATTTTAGAAATTCTGAAGCATGCTGGATTTCTGACTGGAAGCTGAGATACTAGTTAGGAGACTAGTTAAAATAGCCCAGACAGGGGATGAGAGCGCCTAAACTCATTTAGAGAAGATTGTGAAAGATGGATCTGAAACTAGTTAGGTATAATACAAGAGGATGAGGGAAAATACAGTGATTACATCGTAAGACCAGTAAAGCTAACGGTGAAGATTAAAGAGAAAGGACTACAAAGGTGTCTTTTAATAACTACAGTTAGAAATGCATTTGGCTGCAAGTAAAAAAAACCCCACTCCATTGCAATGGCTTAAACAAGTGGTCTGTTTGGTCACCTAACCCGTCTGCAGGCAGGCAGTTACTCTTTTGGATTCAATAGCTAAGAACAACAGCCACAATTTCTGATTCTCTTGACATTTCCCTCATGGTTGCAAGATGGTTATGGCAGTTTTAGCTTTCACACTGGAAGATGGAGAAAGGAATGGCTTCAGCCACCTGTGTTTATTTTATTCAGGAAGATAAAAAATATTTTTAATATTAATTAGTTTTAGATAATCTTACGCAAATTGCGCTAGGGAACAGGAAAAGACGGCAAGCTATTTAATTGATTAGATGAGACCAACAGGTTATCTGAACCCTGTGCCGTGCCGCACCAGCACGGCCAAGGGTGAACCTTAGTGGGGGCAGCTGAAAGGCTTAGAAAAGACAGACAAGGGAATGAAAGCTGGGCGTCAGCGGGACACTGCTTCTCTGAGAGACAGCGACCGACACCCACAACCCGTGTCTTTATTTTACAGCAGACGCCACGAGGCAAAGTAAGGGCGTGGTCAGGACGTTTACAGCGTTCTCCTGGGTCTCAATCCTACTCAAGTACACGCACCTGAACTCTGTCAAGCCCACGTCACTCAGGCACGTGGGGCCACGTGTTCGGACCATAGGTTCAAGCTCACAACTACAGCTGTTGGCTATAATTATGCGGGGAGGGCTCTGCCCTCCAAGCTGGGACTCGCACGTGGCCACGAGAGGACTGTGCCCTCTCATTAGTCCGAGGCTTGAACCTGTCCAAACACTGTAGCTGCTCTCCACAGAACCCAAGAAGAGACCACATGGATACTGAAAATTACAAAGCAATTCCATTTATAGTCTCAGATTCCAAAATCCTAAATGAAATGCCAGCAAATGGAACCCTGAAATGTATATTAAAGTGGTTTGCTGAAGGGCTCTGGGAGTGAAGGTCTTTGGTGCTGAGGAAGGAAACGATCCGAAGGTGGGGTTTTGGATGAGTCGCTGCCTCCTTCATACTGTAGTCATTCACGGGACATCAGGCCTTCAGTGAATGTGCTGCAGTGTGCAGCAAGGTGAGCGACAGAAATAGCACAAGGTCCTTGTGTTCATAATCTTAGAATGTTTTTCTTAGAGAGTCTCCTAAATTTTCTAATATTCAGTCCCCATAAAACTTGGATCTGCCACAAGCTAGTGACCATGCCTCAGACCTGAAGTGCATGGAGAGGGGGAGAATGAAGACCCTCCCTGTGAGGGCAGCTGTCCTTGGGGGAGTCCTCAGGAGGCAGCACGGTTCCAGGACTATTCAGTGAATAGACTGAGGGATCTGGTGGCTCCTGTGTAGCCAAACGGGGCTGCTAGGTAGTACAGTTAAGAGGGTTGGTAGGTAGATCACCAGGGAGCAGGAGTGGAATGAGGATGCCTCCGAAATACCAGCAGCGTGTGTTTGGGGTTGGAGGCAGTGCTGGAAGCTGTCAAGGGTGAAACAGAGTGGTCTGCCTGGTCTGTAGATTCCAACTGACCTCTTTTTTCTTGTAATGTTTTTTTTTTAATTGATTTCAGAGAAGAAGGAAGAGGGAGCGAGAGAGAAACACCAATGATGAAAGAGAGCCATTGATTGGCTGCCTCCTACACACACACACACACACTCCACTGGGAATTGAGCCCACAACCCAGGTATGTGCCCTTGACCGGAATCAAATCCGGGACCCTTCAGTCCACAGGCCGATGCTCTATCCGATTAGGGTTCCAACTGACCTCTTACATAAGGAGGTTTTATGCTGCATTCGTGCAGCATTTTGTGTGTGGGGGTATCTGGGGTTAGATGGTGGCTGCTATTTTGGTGGTGAGGTCCAGTTAGTGAACTGTGTGTTCTCGGCTCAGAATTCCAAATGGGTATTATCACCATCATCTCTATTTTAAGACGAGGACACCTGAGGTTCAGGGAGGTTAAGCAATCTGTCCGTAGACGTGAAGTTCCAATCCTACTGGTTGGGAAGGGGAGTGGGCTGAGGTCTTTGAATTCTCAGGCCCAGGGCCTTTCCTAGTGCTTGGGTGGTAAGTGTCACCCTCGTTTTGACAATGTAACAGCCCGTGTCTCTCGTTAAAGAAGATGATTTCGACTTTCCCCTCAGTTGACACACTGATTTCACATTGAAATGTTAGACACAAGTGTAAAGACAGTCGTGTTTTCACTCCTTGAGCCTCATCCTTACCATGTTGGTCAAGTAATAAACACACCAAGGATGCTCAGCCTCTCTGGCAGTCCTTCATTCATTCCTTCACTCCACAGATATTTGAATCCTTACAATGGGACCAGGGCAATTATAGCTCTAAGGAATCAGGGAAGAAAAACAAAATTATAATTCCCAGGGAGCCTATATTTTGCAATGAGATGCCATTTATAACTATCACATGGGAGGGGGAGTAATAGGTCTGACAATACCTAGGGTTAAAGAGGAGGTGGGGTGGCCTTCGCAATGTGCTGCAACTGATGTGGCTCGGGGATCTGCCAGTCCCAACAGATTCCTACTCTAGCGCTGAAGGGTTTGGGGCCCCACTGTTCCACTCATTGCCCCTTCATTTGCTGAGTCCTGGGATATCCAGGGAGGAACTGGGGGCCATTCGTCAGCAACTCCATGGGGTGCCATACAGGTGCTTATTGTCTGAATGTTGTGACTGGCTGCGGAGGACAAAATGACTACCATGTTTTCCTTCTGGGGTTCAGAAATGGAAGTTCGTATTTTCCATGTTCAGCGGTGCTCAATGACTATCTGGCTTCCTCGTATCTCAGTCGCCATTGCCCACTACACTTAACCACAAACCTATATGCCCTGTGTGTTATCATCAGGCACAGTTCTGGCACTGCAGTGGTTGGTTATGGGGGAAATGAAAACTGAACTTCAGCAGGCTGTGAACTTGAGTGAAAAACATGACTTAACACTTAGAAGGCCACAGCCATGACATGGGTCGGTGACCACTATCTCCGCTACTAATATCCACATAGAAACTGACAACATTCCTGCAGAAGCAGATGGGCTTTATCTTCTGTTGCCCAGGAGAGGGAGCTACATGGTAAGAGCTCTTGAAATGAGGTTCCCTATGGAAATGCACCTCAAAGAAACTGCATTTGGGAAAGAGAAAATGAGGGCGGAAGAGGGTAAAAGGATCCCATGTAATACGGTTCTGGGAAGCTTTAAGAAAAACAAACAGCCCTAACCGGTTTGGCTCAGTGGATAGAGCATCGGCCTGTGGACTGAAGGGTCCCAGGTTCGATTCAGGTTAAGAGCATGTACCTTGGTTGCGGGCACATCCCCAGTAGGAGGCAGCTGATCGATGTTTCCCTCTCATTGATGTTTCTAACTCTCTATCCCTCTCCCTTCCTCTCTGTAAAAAAAATCAATAAAATATATTTTAAAAAAAGAAAAAGGAAAAGAAAAACAAACTGTGTTCTTATGATCTGGTGTATGGTAAAGCCACACCAGACAGCATGGTGAAGCCCCATGGGAACTAAAGCAAAGTCAAGACCTTCAAATTTAGCCCAAAGATGGAAAAGATATTGGTAATGATTCTCTGATTAAGGTATCTTGAGTCTGTTATACCCTGGTGTAAGGGAATGTACTATTCCATTGTTATTTCATAGGAAGCCAATTTATGAGTTCCGGCTACAAAGAACAGCTAAATATTTCAAGGGCATGATATTCAGCTTAGAACATCGATATCGCTTGATTTGAATTAATGAAGCTGTGATACCCACAGCCACATTAAGGAAGTGTCACATTATAAAGCTTTTGGAATAAGTTGTAAAACAGTAAATAAACTGAATTGCATATGGTTGTGTGAATCTGACACATTCGCTTCCCTTCTGCAAGTGGCCACATCACTGACACCACCACCAACAGGGTTGGGTCATTGGTATGTACTTCTACCATGTAGCCTGTCTTATAATCTCCAGGGACCTTTGGATAAGAAGAACGTGGTGGTGGAGTTGAGGACGGAAGAAATAGGTGAGGGCATCTCCACGAACAGGTCCTTCCCTGAGGATAGAGACTATGTCTTGCTCATTTTCACAGATGGAGAGAACAGGCACATTGGAGTCGATGTGCCCAAGGGGTGGTTCTAATACCGTACAGTCTTCCAACCAGTGTACACTCCTAGAGACAAAGGAAGATGAAGCAAACAGAAGTTGACATTCAGAACCTGGGACCTGGATGGTCTATTTGTGGAACCAATCTTCTCCCAATAAATCTTATAGGTTAAGTGTGATGAAAAGTCAAGCATACATTTGGAAATCGAGTCCAAAATGTAAGGTAACTCCCAACAACTACCGCGGTTTGAGAATCACTGACACGCTCCTTGCAGATTGTAAGAGAGTTTGTCTAACATAATGGCGTACCACCAGAATAAAGAAAATTCCTGGCAGAATTTTTTGCTGAATGCTGAGCTAGGATGCTCAGGGTCAGTGCAAGGCATGGCTGCATTAACTGGCCTTAGGGTTTTCAGAAATGACAAGCTCTGGCCATTCCAATTGGGGCCAGTTGTGCTGCTGAGATAAACTTTGCAAGTCCAGGTCTAGGAGCAGTTAGTTATTGGCGAGAGCTGGGGAAGGAGCCTGCCTTGGTTACTCTTTATACCAGTAAAAGATG
This sequence comes from Murina feae, assembly GCA_004026665.1. Taxonomy (NCBI): domain Eukaryota; kingdom Metazoa; phylum Chordata; class Mammalia; order Chiroptera; family Vespertilionidae; genus Murina; species Murina feae. Next base: position 722 of record PVJC01008863.1, on the reverse strand, counting down.
CGGGAATAGTGAGTTCCAGGGACCCTGAGGGATGACAGCAACTGAAGCTGGAGAGGGAGGGACTCTTATCCCTGAGCAAGATGTGTCTCCACCTTGGCTCATCAAAGAACAGACCTGCCCTCTCCTAGCTGCAAGCACCACCCCAGACTGCAGAGCTGCCTTAGCTGCACACAATCCAAACCAGAAGTTCCCAGGAAGGCTGTGCTTAGCCAACAGGACAACGGTGAATTCTGGGATGTGGGTGCTTGATCCCATATAGTCATCCCTAAATCCATACAATTTTTCTGAATCAGTTGTTCTGGGCCTAATCATAATCATGGGGTGAAGGCAATAAGATCTAAGCAAGTCAGATACATGATTTTTCACTGTTATTACAGAACATCCAATTACTCCTCCCCACCCCCCCAAAAAAACTCAACCCATCATGCCAGGGTTTATGAACACAGGCTTTTGGGAGCAGCAAGGCCCAACATACTTCACACTGTTGAGTGAAAAAATAAAAAATGAAAACAAATGTGGATGGTATGCTAGCATTTATGCTAAAAACAAACAAGAGAAAACCCACATTTGCTTAAGATCCATAACTAAACCTTACGCACCTTTGAAATTTGGAAAACATGCAAGTATTGTTCAGAAATAAAATAGTAAGAAATACATTTGAAAAATAAATAATGACCTTTTATTATTTTCAACAGCAGACGAGAGTCAAGCCTGAAGCCTGG